>JAJJMA010191274.1:0-11265 GCA_023529015.1 Papaver nudicaule | reverse complement strand
GTTTGTCTTTTTATCGGAAATTAGATTTTATCTTCATTCTTTTTCTTTTAGAAACTCTTATCCATATTTTTCTTCACCGAGTTTCATCTTCCTCGGTTCCTCCTCACCTCTTCACGTCTTACATGAACAACTCATGTAAATTTCCTCATCTTTCTCACAGAGAAAACTCTGAACCCTGATCCAAATCGTCAAACTTTGTTACTCCTTGAATCAAAACCCTAGTTCTGTGAACCCTTAAGCAAAACCTCACTAGAAATCGAAAAAAAAACCTAGTTTACGAACAAGAAGAAGACTGCTGCAACTTCTTGAGGGTATATATTCACAAACCCTAGGTCTATTTCTCTTCTTTGTTGTCATAAATAGATGTTCAGTTTTTTTTCTTAATTGGGTTTTTATTTACTGGATCTAAGATTTATTGGGGATTTTATACTCGATTTTAAATTAGGGGTTTTCTGTGGATTATGAAATTAAGGTGTTTTTAGTTGTTTATGAGTTGCTTATGAGAAGATATGCATTATGTACTCAAGATAGATCTGATCTTGGTTTGAAGATAGGTTTGTCCAGGTGAAGGCTTCTGTGGCTACCCTTTGGAACACTCATGGCTTGATATGGTCATCTTCGTTTGAGCAGATGTTCCCTACAGGTATTGATTTTAATTTCTAACTAGAGTTGAGTATTTTTTTAATTTTGAACTGAAATATGCATTAATATGGTGATTTTGTAGGGTTCAAACTTGTCTGGTTTATTTTGGATCTACTAGACAACAGTTGAGGTATAAACCCTAACTTTGATGGGTGTGGATTATGTTTTGTGTATTTTCTAGGGTTTTGATTCTTAGGTTTAATTTAGTTTGTTTTGTTGAAGGTGTATGGATTTAGGTTGTGAAAATTATTTGAAAGTTGGAAGTCCTGTTAATTACTTTGTGGTAGTGGGTGGAGATGTTATTGATGGAGGTTGGTGTCAGGTGATCTTTGCTTGTCATTGTTGTTGGTGGTAGTTTGATGGTGGGTCTGCACCTGCTGGTGTTTCTCGTGGTAGCTTAGGTAATGGTGGCTGAACCTGTTCTTATTAGTGGTGGATCTATTGCTACTGGAGGTGATGGTGGTATGGTTACTTAGGTTTGATGCATCTGAAATAATCTTCTTTGAATTGTTGTCACTAAGGTCATTGTGTTTTTACCAAAGGCAGATGCTTGTGTACTTTCCTTGTTGTAGAAAATAGTATATTCTTGTTGTAGATGATGATGATTGCCTCATTTTTATGCTTGGTTTGCTGGTATTTCCTTGGAATAACTCTATTGCATGATTAACGTATGAGAAACTAATGTTTTTGTTGCATGTGGAGTCTAAAGAATTTGAAATTGTCTTATTTTTACTGTTTTAAGCTCATGGAACAAAAAGATTGGTTTCAAAGGAATTCGTTGGTGACTGGGATTATAAGAGGCTTTGCAGGATATGTGAACAGTCTGGTAGGGGACTCTTTAGAGAATTTTTTTTCCTTGAACATTATTTCATGAAAATACAAGACAAGCAATCATACCATAGATTTAATCTGATGGGGCTGTCTGGCAATAATCACAGTGTGGGGGTTATGTCCCTTACCAAAGCAAAAGCATGGCAAATGGCAATGGTGTAAGGCGTACAATTGAAAATGCAGTCGCAACCGCTTCCAACAGTGCCCACACTTTTAGGAAAAGGGTGAGAATGTGCTTCCTCTTTTCTGTGATAGTTCCTTGGCACTAAAATTTGAAGTCGTGCGCATATAAATGATGATTTATTGAAGCATCAAGTGTAATACCAATGATGTCTTTAACGCATTTATGTTCTTTGTACTGGCCCAGTTGATAAATAAGCTCATTTTCATTTACAGTAGTGTTTATGACTGCATCTTGTAAGATAGCATTTGTGTGATGTTTATGGTTTAATGGGAACTTGACGGCAATGTTACAGGTCATGTGGAGTATCCAAGTGCTTGAAGGTTCATCAAAATCATTTTTGCTAATAACAGAGCCACATTCAGACCTCTTACTACTCTATCATGCCTCGGAAATGATGCCACCAACTATTTTGACTTTGCTATCATTGGCAGTGGAGTCGCTGGCCTATGGTATGCCATTGAAGTTTCAAAACATGGATCTGTTGCAGTGATCACAAAAGCTGAGCCTCACGAGAGTAACACAAATTACGCACAAGGTGGTGTTAGTGCTGTTTTTGGGCCTTTTTTTATTCTGTAGAGAATCACATGCGTGATACCATTGTGGCAGGGGCTTATCTATGTGATGAGGAAATTGTCGGAGTAAGTTCCAATACAGAGTAATTGTATATAGCGAAAACATTGTTTGAGCCTCCAGCTCTCTCTCAAGTTTATCTTTAGCACCATACAGGTAGTGTGTACAGAAGGTCCTGATAGAGTCAGAGAGCTAATTGATGTCGGTGCATCATTTGATCATGGAGAAGATGTGAACTTGCATTTAGCGAGGGAAGAAGGGCACTCTCATCACAGAATTGTTCATGCCGATGACATGACAGGAAGGGAGATAGAGAGGGCCTTACTGAAAGTGGTTTACGACAATCCTAACATGTTCATGTTCGAACACCATTTTGCTGTAGATTTTCTGACTACTCAGGTATCCCATTCCTCATTAGAAGCAGAACTGCAGAGATGAGAGAGAGTGTCAGAGCGGCGACGGAGGGAGAAACTTCAACAGCAACATCAACGACGCAAATCGAATGGAAAACTTTCGATTTCATGAAGCAAGCTTTGGGAAATTTAGATGGTTACAAGATTGAAGAGAAAGGGTTTGGTGGATCTTCATTCAGGATTTTATTTACAAAAGAAATAGGGATCTGGATGTTAGGAGTTTTTGAAGAAGTTTTGAAGGCAAAGAGCAATAATTTTAGATGGAACAGAAGGAACGGAAATTTTGCATTTCTCATGGAGAAACTGTCTAACAGTAAAGGGGCTTTCATTAGAATTACAAGAACTGACGTGAACCGTGCAAGCTCTCGTGCTCTCCTTGTTCCTAGAGGTGAGAAAGAATTCGGATGGAGGAAATTTAAAGATCTACTCGCTAGATTACTCAATATTCGTACTTCTCATCAGTAATCAATTCCGACAGAGATGGATTTTCCGAGGAATCATTATGACGCAGCTCAAGTCAGATCGTACCGTACTTTTGCTTGTTTTGCGGTGGGGAATATGGCATGGAATCAGGTTGCTAGAGAAATAGCTTTAAAGCTAAAGTGGAATCGTTATCTCAAAATCAATGTCATCGATGACAATAACGCAAGCTTTAAGCCAGAAAATGACCAGGAATGGGAAAGTTGTTGGAAACCATTAAAATGGAGGGTAGGTGGAACAGACATTGAAATCAGAAGATGGGTTAATTTTGACGAAAATATTCCTCAGGAAGTCATCACCAATGCTCAGAAATGGATTCAGATTCAGGGACTTCCAAAACATCTTTGGTCTTGGGAGAATCTTAAATCTATTGGAGACAAACTAGGAGGATTAACGGAAGTTGATCTGAATACGGCAAATAAAAATCTCAACTTTTGTCGAATTGGGGTCAAGGGTAATCTAAGTGATATCCCTATTTCTATGGAAATTATTATTGAAGGTAAACAATATGTTCTGGCAGTTCTATGGGATTGGAAATTCAAGCCGTCGAGAAGCATCACCGGAAAACAATACAGAGCCGGAATTGCGCTTATGGAGAGAGGTAAGACTAGTCAACACGTAATTCCAAATTTGGCTGGCAACTGTCAGAACGGCAGACAACAGCACATGGAAGCAGACACGTTACAGGCTGGTTGTCATAATTCAAATTTAAAATTGAATTCAGTTGCTGATACAAAGTTTAATCCGATAAAACGGATGTTTGATAAGTTTAAATCTGCTCAAAAGAAGATTGGCCCAGTTCAAGAGAAGAACAGCCCAACTCAAAATAAACTTGCTCATAAGCCCAAGCAAAGGTCCATCACAGAATGTTTTAACCGTTTCAACAGTCTTCAGAAGAATAAGTCTATACCTAATCTGAATGAGCCTATTCAGATAGCTGAGTCTGGAGATACAGTTCAAATTTCTTCTGCAGATACAGTAGAATGGGTGGAGAATATTTGCAACAGTGGAGAATATTGCAACAGTGGAGAATATGGCTACAGTGGAAGAGAGGTCACTGGTTCCTCACACCTTAGAGATTAATTCAAACTCAAGTCTGCAGTTGGCTCAAAAATCAAATCTATCAATTGCCAGAGAAAGGGTCAAAAGGAAAATTATTTTCAATACTGTAGATCAATTAATGGATGCTACAAAAAATATTGGAGCTGGATTTGGAGAAAGGGAAGACAGAGCAAGATTGGTATATGCTGATATTGTAGCCAAACACATAAGAATAAGTGAAGAGAGAATTAATAGCCCTTTGAGAAGAATAAATGATATCATGAGCAGTGAAGATTCTATTGAAGATTCAACAGATGAAAATTTAGCTAATGGAGAAGGTATGACAGCAAATTTGGGGACAAGTGGTTTAAATGGATCTTAAAATTCTTAATTGGAATATGAGGGGTTTATCAGCTTGGGAAAAGATGGAAGCTCTCAAAGATCTTATCAGAAAAACAAAACCAACATGTGTGTTAATTCAAGAAACACATATGATGAAAATCACAGATTATATGGTACAGTCTATTTGGGGTAATGAACATCATGAATGGAGAGCAATTCCATCTGAAGGATTATCAGGTGGACTACTAACAATATGGGACACTAATGTACTGAAGTGTGTAGATGAAGTAGTGGGGCCTCATACTCTTTCACAAAAGTTTAAATTTATCAATGAAGACTATGAATGGTGCCTTACAAATGTATACTCTCCATGTTCTTATTGGGGAAGGTTTGAATTCTGGGAAGAATTAGAAGATTTAGTGGGTTGGGCTAGTGAGAATTGGTGCATATCAGGAGATTTCAATGCTACCAGAAGAAGAAGAGAAAGGAACAAACCAGGTGGGTCATCAAGAGGAAGAAGGCTATTTAATGAATTTATGGAAGAGCATGAGTTAGTTGACTTACCTCTTAATGGTGGTATGTACACTTGGTCAAATATGCAAGAAGATGCACTGTTATGCAGACTTGACAGATTCTTGGTTTCAAAGCTTTTTCAAGATAAATTCCCACTTCTTACCCAAACAGTCTTAACAAGAACTATTTCTGATCACTCTCCATTACTGCTCACTACAGCAAACATCAACAGGAAAAAAGCACCATTTAGGGTAGAGGCATATTGGTTTGATCACCCTGATTTCTTGAAAAACCTGCAAGTATGGTGGAATGCTATTGAATTTGAAGGTTCTCCCAGCTGTATCATGTCAAAGAAGTTCCAAAATTTGAAGCATATCTTAAGAAGTTGGGCAAAAGAGACATATGGAAAGACAGAAGAAAAAAAACAGTTGATAACTGATAAAATACATGAGTTAAATCAGCTTGAAGAGCAAGGCTTACTCTCAACAGCACAGTTTGGAGAAAGAACAGATCTTAGAAATGAGCTGAAGAAAATAAACTTGAATAATGCAAGGAAGTGGAAAGACAGGGCAAAAACACACCACTTTAGAGAAGGAGATGCCTGCACCAAATATTTTCACACTCTTGCAAATGGCAGAAGAAGAAGGAATACCATACAAAAGCTAGTTATAAATGGGCAAGATAATTTCATTCAAGAAGACATAGAAGAAGAAATTTCAAGCTATTTCTTTGGTTTATTCCAAGATCAACATCCTCATAGACCACAACTGGATGAAACTCACTTCACAAAAATTGATAAAGAAGAAGCTAAATGGTTAGAGAGAAGTATCTCAGAAGAGGAAGTATGGAGCATAATCAAAAGTTTCAAGAAGCACAAGTCTCCAGGTCCAGATGGCTACAACATGGACTTCTTCAAAGTGGCATGGCCAATTATAAAGGAGGACTTCATGCAGGCAGTAAAAGAATTTGAATTACAGGAAGAAATGGACTGGAGAACTAATTGCTCTTTTATCAGTCTAATACCAAAGGTGGAACAAGTTGGAAAACCACAAGATTTTAGACCAATTAGCTTGGTCAGTAGTATCTACAAAATTATCTCTAAAGTACTAACACTGAGATTCAAGAGTGTTATGCCAAAACTGATATCAGAGAACCAAGGAGCTTTTCTGAAAGATAAACAGATATTGGATAACATTCTTATTGCAGGGGAGTTGCTGGATTCCAGATTAAAGAGTGGTGTCCCAGGCATAATGTGCAAATTGGATATCCAAAAGGCTTTTGACAATGTTTCTTGGCACACCATTCGGCATGTGCTACAAGCATCTGGGTTTGGGCAAAAATGGATAAACTGGATAATGTGGTGTGTTTGCACTGCCAAACATTCTACTCTAGTTAATGGAAGCTCAACTCAAAAATTCACTCCTCAAAAGGGTTTAAGGCAAGGTGACCCTCTCTCTCCTTTTCTATTTATTCTAGTGGCAGAGATTTTTAACAAAATAATGAAGAAGGCAACTGAACTACATATGATAACTGGATTCTCCATCAACCAAGCAGTTCAAGTGTCACATTTACAATATGCAGATGACACTATTGTGTTTATGGATGCAACTGAAGAAGAAGTAGAAAACTTACTACTGATCTTACAGATATTTGAGGCTATAACTGGATTACCAGTTAACCTCACTAAGAGTGCTGTTATAAGTATTGGTGCTGATCAGAGAATCCAAGCAATTGCAGACATCCTCAACTGTAAAATAGAGAAACTTCCTTTGAAATATTTAGGACTTCCAGTTGGTGCTAAATACAAGAACATTTCTATGTGGGATTGTGTAGTAGAGAAGTTCCAAAAAAAGCTGGCATTATGGAAAAGAAAGTTTTTCACTAAAGCAGGCAGAATAACATTGATTAAAAGTACTCTTTCCAGTATTCCAATCTATTTCTTATCAATCTTTCCTATGCCAGTTGAAGTGGAGCAAAAGCTAGAGAAGATAATGAAGCAGTTTCTCTGGGGGTCTACAAATGATAAGCGAAAGATACATTGGATAGCTTGGGAAAAAATCTGCAGACCAAAGAAACAAGGAGGAATGGGAGTAAGGTGTATCAGATTGGCAAATAAAGCTTTGTTAGCTAAGTGGTCATGGAGATATGTGAAAGAAAAGAAGCAACTCTGGAGGAAAATAATCCAGCACAAAATGAAAGGGAGAGAACAAGATATGTGGGTCAAAGATAATGATGAACCACATGGAAGAGGTATATGGAAAGGAATACAAAAGATGAAGTATATAATACAAGATATGACTACTTTGATCATCAAGAAGGGTAATTCAGTATTATTCTGGTGGGACAAATGGAAAGGTAACACAATCCTCAAAGAAAAATATCCTAATATCTATAAAATATCAACTCAAAAAGATTGGTCACTGCAGCAAATGATAGAAAACAGACAATGGAACTTGCAACTGAAAAGACATCTCAGACAAGCTGAAATCAATGAAGTGACTGAGTTGTTTGCTTTTATTGGAACTCCTCCAACTCTTTCTGAAGAAGAAGATGACTTGCAATGTACTGGAGGTAAGGAATTCACTGCAAGTTTATGCTACAATTGGCTTTTATCACAGTCAAATCTTCCTGCAGCTGCTGTTCCTCCTAATTGCATCTGGATCAAGTATGTGCCTCCCAAAGTGACTTTCTTCATTTGGTCTGCTTCACAAAATGCAATAGCTACAACAGATAATCTAATTAGAAGAGGAGTAGCAATACAAAACATCATGTGTCCTCTCTGCAACACTTTACCTGAATCAGTGAACCACCTCTTTTTACACTGTAATTTCTCACAGAACATATGGTATTATTTCCTGAAGAGCTATGAAGTCAGATGGGTACAAAGTGGAAGTCTGTTGGGACAGTTACAAGCATGGCAAAACAGAAGAGGAAGAAAAAGAGGAAGAAAGGTATGGCCACTGCTATTTTTTGCTATTTGTTGGGCTGTTTGGACTGAGAGAAATAGTAGGAGAATGGCACAAAACAGACCAAAGAATGAAGGTAACATCATCAATGAAGTCAAGTCACTTATCTTTCTCTGGAGTTCCACAGCAAACTGGTTTTGGGGATATAGGTTTAGTCAATTGATCACACATTGGAAAACCATAATCTGTAATTAGTGATCTTTGGCTCTGGTTATTACTGGTTTTATTTGAGTTTTTGCTAATGTAATTTCAACCTTTTATTAATCAATAAAGTTAACCTTTCCCCCTCAAAAAAAAAAAAAAGGTATCCCATTCCTCTTGTCTTAAAATTGATTGCTCTTTACAATAAAATAACTATAGAGTAACAGATTGCTCACTCTAGGAATTGTACTCTCTTTATCTCGTTTTTATTTCAATTTTTTATATACCTGACTCATTTTTTTCTTCTAAAACATGTTTGTACGAGCTGCAGGACCACTCAGAAATTTATTGTCATGGGGTGGACACCCTGAACTCTGAAACACAAGAGGTGAAATAACGGAATAATTAACAGTAATTCCTCATTTTCAAAACTTCATTTTGTAGAGAAAAATCCCTTTCGTCTTAAATTCTTTTTATCAACTATTATGAACAGTTCAACTATGGGTTATTAGAAACCGCCTTCGGCTTTACTCTTTTTAACTTCTCAAAGGCGTGAAATTTCAGGTGGTTAGATTCATCTCAAAGGTAACTTTACTTGCATCGGGTGGAGCGGAACATATTTACCCCTCAACTACTAATCCACCGGTATGCGCTGATCTTCTTTATCATATATTTTCCCTAACTGTCTATTTATCAATCTATGTATTGATTGTTGGTTGCAGCTTAAAGGCTAGAGAAATAGAGGCAATCATGATTGGTTTTACGGAGTTGATGCCGCAACTGTATTTCCAAATTATCCCACTAGAAAGAAGAGTCCCTTACAATTATCCATTCAAGCCACTAAAGGTAGCTCCCCTTTAACAATTTGAATTATTCTCAATTTAGGTTGTCAATCGATAACCACTTAGTTGATTTTGTTATGCCTTGTTAAGTGTTGGTAAGTAGCGCACATGTGCTTAAGATTCCATATTATATGGTTTTGGTTCCGTTATATTTGGATGGTACTACAGTAGAACCCCTATAAATTAATCCGCGATAAATTAATACTCGCGCTAAAATAATAAATTCTTCTGGTCCCGAGTCGGGGCCAACGTGCTAAATTAATAATTCAATAAAACCATAAATTAATAATTTTTTGAAACTTTATATAGGTCCAATGTGATATATAAATTAATAATAATACAAAATATATAAAATTAATTTTACATTATGGTATTTTAGTAAAGAATGATTCAATTGTGACTTGGTTTTTCTTAAAATTGATGTCACATTTAATTTCAACTTGAACTTTTATTAGCATTAGACTTGGATTTTCTTGAGGTTGATGTCACATTGAATTTTATCTTTTACTTTTATTTAGATTTGAAGAGTTTTGTCGTTGTAGATTCTTGATGCAATAAAAAATATTTAAATTAATAATTATTATATTATATATTATTTAATATCGCGATAATATAGGGGTTATACTGTATGCTTAATGTTGATTGTTTTTGAGTGAGAATTGAACTGCAGAGGATAGGCAAGGACATGTGCAACGTTGTATAACACGTATTACCAAATTTTTCTTCTCACTGCCTATAAATTTTGGATTACATTTTTTTAAATACGTATTTTGTATAAATTTTTGGAATACACTTTTTTTTAATATGTATTTTGTATAAATTTGGAATACATTTTTAATTCAAATATAATATTTACAAAATTTTGTAATTTTACTATTTTTTTTAATTTTAATTATAAATTCCGCAACGTTAATAGACGTTGCTTCATTTATAAAAAACGTTGCTTTAAATAAAAAGAGCAACGTTATTTACGTTGCTTTAAATAAAAAAGAGCAACGGAAGAAGCAACGTAACTAACGTTGCTTTAAATAATTAAAGCAACGTTAGAGACGTTGCCAAAAATTTGTAACGCCATATTCGCAACGCTTATAGACGTTGCTTTAATTCGGCGCAACGTCTATATCCGTTGTAAACCAGTCCCTGTGGCGTAGTGTAAACGTATCATAACGGACGTGGACAAGCCTTGTGTGTTAAGCTTAAGTGAACACGTAGGTTCATCAGACATTCCGAATCACGCAAATAGATATACCATTGAAGTACGGTGCGAGATTCCATGAGTAATATCAAAATGTTAAATCTCCTGAATTCTTGATTCCAATATAGATGTCACGTTAATGATATCCAAGAATTCAAATCAAAACATCATATGAATAATCAAATGAATATTTGATCGACTAGTATAATCATACGAAGATCTAATCACGTACAGTATTGATTAGAAATCACGTGTCTACCTATCTGAAGCGACTAACGATATTTCTGGTGATGACTCAATCTCACTTTAGTTGTACATTGAAGATGAACGAATTCAAACTTCAAAATGAGAATATCAAACTCATTAATTCGTTGAAGCACAAATCAAAGAGGTAGAGTTTGAACTTCGAAGTTACGCATTCTGAGACATCCATATTATGGTTTCGAAATGTACATTCTGTTTTGGCAGAAACCAAATTAAGGTTTCGGAAGTTCATTATATGACCAGAACCGTATTAAGGTTCCCAAATCAAGTTTCCATATAGCGAAACCTAAAGCTTGGTGTCGAAATCTAGATTTTGTTTAACAAAACCTTGGTTAAGGTTTCGAAACAAAAAGCACATATTAAATTCTTCACAAATGTTTGGTGTCGAACTTGAGAGTCCATGTGGTCGAGAACCGTTTCAGCATCACACCTTTTTAGCCTCGACGCACAGGAATATATTTCCCGGTTCACATAAACCCTTAGGAAACCCCAGGGTCTTTTCGACCTTTTAGAACTCACATGGTCAAGACACATTGGCCTCGATTCTCAAGTCACTGTTAGCCAGCAAACATAGTTACGAATCTGTGTTATCTCATTGGTCATAATATTTAGTTTCAGACCAATAACTTATGAATACGAAAACCAGATTATGGATTCGAAATCAACGTTTAGTTTTACCAAAACCTACATTGAGGTTTCGAACATTGAAAATTCATAAGTTGAGATTACACGAATATGGTTTCGGAATCCAGAAATGAGATATGGCATACGAGATGTTCATATAGAGAATCAAATGAATGATTCAGAACTTCAGTATTCAGAGCCAAACCATGACGTAGTA
>JAJJMA010191269.1:2360-27638 GCA_023529015.1 Papaver nudicaule | reverse complement strand
GAAAGATGCGAATATCATATAAATGTTGAGACAAATAGATGTTCTCCCATTACACAGATAAATCAAAGAAACGAAAACCAAACATGGCTACTAGGGATAAAACAATAACAATGTTTCAGAAGCAAGAATCATGTGGGTGCGGTGCATAGGGTCTTTCAGGAAACGGATGGTGCACAGGTACACTTGAGACAGGGTACTACTCGAAAGTGGTAGCGGCAAATTGGGCAGCGACTCTTTGCATCAAGCGAACGGATGATGCAGCTGGTGTGGAAGACATGAGTACATGGCAGCTCTGACAGGCAAATGTCATCTCCATCATTCGTCTCGTCATAGTCATGCATACAAATCGAGCATTCACCGTATTCGTTGGCTGCTCCATCGAATTTCTTCATCTTTAGTAAGCTAAAAAACGTTGCATAATCAACTGAAAACATTTTCTCTATCTCAGGGGTTTTGAGGCAATTGATATCGATATAATCATGAGAATGAACTTCTTCAACGTCGTCATCGTAATGATAGAAGGTTTCAAGTGCTTTAACGACTTGTATAGGTATGATGACAGATAACAAACTAGGCTTCCCTTCTCCGTCAGCTCGCAAGTTTGGGTACTTCATGAAGAAACGATGTAATACCTCTTTTGCAGTCATTCAGTAAAGTTGGGGAGAGGATCGACCCAGGAAAAAAGTCTTCAATAGCTGACATGATTGATTTCAGATCGCAATTACGTAAAACATCCGAAGATAATAAATCATCGAAATTGGTAGAAAACAGTTTCAGGATCGTAGGTAACTCTTCATACGAGAAAGTAACACCAGGAGGAACTGCGGCAGCGGCGGTGGTTGTGGGGATGGTTTCTGCAACAGTGCTGCTTTCGTCTCTCTCGCGATAATCGACTCTTTCTAGTATCCTGATGAGTTGAATTTCCATCACAACTTGGGTTTGATTGATTGAATTCTTATTGTGGTTCATACAATTAACACTGGGTAATGGCATATTTATCCAGCATCTGCTGTACATGGTGCAAGTATATGTTATCGGACGAGCCATAGTGTATTCTTAAAGCTGAAACCCTTTCTACTTGATGCGTGGAGTTTTGTTGGGCGACATTGTACCTATTTATAGAGAAGATTGATGGGTAAGAGGCTGCTTTCCAACTCGGAAACGGAAACCCTTATCCCACCGGAACATTAGGTTGGCATTCAGTTTGTACTGCATCAAACTTTATATTTCGCCCGAAGCGCTCGCCTAGGCACCAAAGGCGCAGGAGTCGCTTGGTTTGCGCCTCGACTGTGATGCGCCCAAGGCACCTGCTACGTCATCCCACTACCCTTTGATTATATTTTTCCGGTCGCATCAGGCGCCTTAATCGCGCTTAGGCACTTGAGGCGTGATGCGATTGGCCTGACGTCTCGCCTCGTGCCTCAAACAACATAGTTCCAGATATGTATAAAGAATCAACATTTGTAAATGATAAGAGGCACCATAATACAGTACAACCAGGGAAGAAGAGCAAAAATAATCTAATTATATTCATTATTATCGAAAATTGAAGGTCATTAGCTATTATCCTGCACAAAAGAAAAGTAGCCCGCGGCTTAATTCACTATAGCGTGGGAAGATACTAGACTTCTGTATATGAAAAAGTATTATAAGGTATCTCTGAAGCAGATCGCGGGCGATAGAGTAACCCTGGATCAGTGTAGGTACAGCAATGAAACTTCCGAGTGGCAGTGTAAATTATCGACTCTTCTGTGGAGACCGAGGTATTTTCTGTTTTAGCTCTTATAATAGACATCATATCTACAACAATTTCAATGTACCGAGTTGCCATATAACCTCAACCAGGGTTTTGTTCTATCAGGAAAGTCCCGTTCAAATAAAATCGATTGATGTTAGTTACCTCATGTAATATTGAATTCTGAGCTGCACTTCTTTAGCCGCCTTAGAATTTGGAGAAAGTGAGGCACTGTTGAAGCAAATTGAATAACATGTTGTCATTTATCATTAACTTGCAGTGTGGTGTATCGTTTCACATATACATCCTGGATATGGATTGGCGTAAAAACTCTCCTCCAGCTTTGGAAACTCTCCTGGTTCCCTCAGATATGGAGCTCCAATTCGATCTTTGTGAAGTTTTTTCACTTTGGAACTAAATTTTGCCCAAGAGATACTCCCTTCATCAAGTTCATCAACAAGTTTGACCAAATTCATCCTGTTCAAAGGAAGATTAGAATGAAAACTCACACAGCAGCAACAGAAAATGATAAGCATTCAACATATTCTTGTAAAAGATATAATCAAGTCTTTAGTTTTTACCTGTCAGGGTTAATTGTTTTTTTGAAGCCCTCGAACCGTCTATGACCTTGAACAGCCTTTGCCATATTCCCGTCAAACGTGTAAACAAAAACATCGCTCTGAAGGGCAACAGCATAATCCAACCCCGCAAGCATGTTTTGGTGATTCTTAAAAGGGTCTAGCTCTTCTTCTGTAGCAAGTGTGGAATGAGAGTAGATATTAGGGAATTCATCTGTAAGATACTGCATGCTTCCATTTCCATAAGCTTCACCAGCAACCAAGTAGATCCTGGTGTCAGAGGGGAAACCTAATCCTTTAAGCAAAAGAGCAGTTTCTCTTGGAGTCATGGGGCATCCCCCGAGCGTCCTCCGTTCAACTCCATCTATCTCCTTTTCCTTCCAATGGCTGACCTCATATCGCATCTTCCGCAACCCCTCATCTTCCTCAGCCGTCAGATTATAGCCGCAGCCGGTAAATGCCAGCATATCCTTTTCGTATCTAGAAAGAGAAAAAGTTAAGATTCGAAATGAGATTCCTAGTTGGCAGCAGCAGCAACCCCAGCTTATAAATCTACTTCTCAAATATTCCATAGAGTCATGTGCCTGGAGACACCCCAGGTCCACAAAATTCTGTATCAGTTCTCTGGAAATCTAACCCAAATAAGCTGGTTTTCAAAGTGCAGTTTTAAACTAGAGCAGGCACCACATTGAGATCAAGTTTTATTATCAGTTTCGATCATTCAGTGTATTTTTTCACATGTTCTATACTCAAAAGCTAATAACAAATGATCGACTATGGAAAGATACAGCAAGGAATTCTAATTATATTTACCTCAAATGAAGCGCAATATAAGGGCTTCCATTCTGTCGCATCCTTGAAACCAAGGAGTTCCCCAGTTCTTCAATAGGAACTGAGTATTTTAATGCCCTGTAGTTTACACGGCACCTCAGCTTTTGTATGGAACTTGGAATATCATTGTTGGAAAGTCGAGAATCTGTATGAGTGAAGTATACGACTTTGTGGTGCTTAAAAAGCGGGAGGACCTCAGCCTTGTAATAACTGACCTGAACAAAGAGAAAGGTTAACTCGGACTAAACTAATCTTAGAAAAATACCAACCATCAAATGAATACAGTATGTGCTATTGCACACAATCAGTAGCAATCATTGACTTTTGATAATCCAGTGGCAAATTCAGTCATAGGTGTTCAAAGTATTCAGTGACAGTAGCGGTTTTAAGGAGATTAGGCAGTCATAGACATGGTTCTGAGTTGTAAGCATGACCCTAGTCAAACCCTCTGGTTACGAGTATCATTTCTACTCTACATGGGACAGAGCCATATTATGTAGTACTGCAGCCTAGGGCTCTAGGTTGAAAGCAAGTTAAGCAAAATAGTGTTACCTTGGACCAAGATATCGGGGTCTTCGCGAAAGGCTCAATTCCAGCAAATTCAAGTGGCAAACTCTCAACGATATGAATTTCTTCTCTGAGAGCCTCTATAAAATGCTTCCAATCAAAGAGATCCTTAAAGCCACTGTAAGCAAAGTCATACATAATCAGTTAAACTGCACACGACTAAACTTTAAAGATCCTAAGAAACTTGGACAGAAAAAGACATTCGCCAACGCATCAAAAAACAATTTTGCAACGCGGTAACCAAATGTGTATTTAGTTAAGAAATAACCTTTCATCAGCCCAATAAGAGGTATGATCAAGCGAAGGGAGAACCAGTGTTGCCTTTGTAACCTTAGCAACGGCAACCATATCACATATCTGCATCCTAAAACTTAACGTTATCAGCAAAGTGCTCGTAAAAGATATCCGAGATAAAGGTATTTAAATTACAGAATACACAATATCCGGACCCCAAATCTCATCTGGTTCAAGCCTCCGTTCGCATTTATGAGAATGTAACCATTCGTCTTTTTCTCCAACTCTGCATGACATAAGTAGGATACATGAGAATTTTAGAATCTTCGTGTTTTATAATTTACTAAGATTAGTTTGAATAGTTACAGTTTGATTACTTTTCTGAGCCTTCGATAGATTGATGCACTGTTTAAAGTTTTCACTATCAGGCCTTGACCAGATTCCTGAATGCTGAAAAATAAACAAGAACAAAGCTCGATTATAGTGGTTGGATCTATAAATTATTAAATTTCCAATTTAGAGAAAGGAAAGGATAAAGTTTTTATTGGTAGAATTGTGAACTCACCATAACCAAACTCTTCTCATGACCATGACCTTCTATTTCAGACTCTACCGTCATTAGAGTTCTTTCAACATCAGTAGTACTCTCCCCTTTTCCATGTTCATCAATACTTGAAATCCTTCGATCAGTCGCAAATGTACCAGAAAGACCCTACTCACCAAAGCATAATGGTTTAGTTCTAACGAAATCAGCGAGTAAGAATTTCATAAAACAGGACAACAATAGAAATCAACCATCACTATGTCTTGAAAATAAATTAGTTAAGGATTACGCATACAACTAGTGTGTAATATATCCTCTCGTCATTCTAGTCTATTATATCATCTTCACAACTGCATCACTTATAAGAAACTAACGACTCCAATATACAAATGGCAACAATTCACTTTACCTACCAAACTCACCAACCTCAAAAGCAATCACAAAACAAAACATTTTACCACCCAATTTAAGAATTAACAAAAACCGGAAAAGATCACATGACCCACAATCAACAGCAGAACCTTTGCAGTTTGCACCCACTGCTTCCTCACTATTGCAATTCGCTTTTCCATACAAAACCAACAACCCATTTAGAAAACAGCGAATAAAAATGCTGACAACCACGACCACAACAGAAGCTCAGTCCATCGCTAATTCGTGATCATAGACCAGTCAGGAATACTACAAAATTGTAACTCCAAAAGCCAAACTTCATAAATTCTCATTGTCGAGGACTACAAAATCATACTCAACCCAACTAAATGACGATCCAAAAAAAGTAAAAAACCCAACAATATACAACCCCCATTTTCCCTATTGTATTGAATTACAAAAACAAATCACTCAACAATGCAATACAAAATCAATTCCCTCAACCCACCAACCATTTTATCGCCCTATCTCCGCCCCTGACACCATGTATCACTAAATCAGTACTAAAAATTCCTCCAAATTTCAGCAAAATTTCCCTAAAAATTAGTGTCTCAATCTCCCTTCCTATCTCCTAATTACAAGAACAACCCATTTTCAATCCAATCCACAGCCCATAGTACCAATCCAAGAATTTGCAGATTACACAACCCAATATTTCAATGCCCACAACTTCAATACCACTAAAAAATCACAAAAATCTTAAACATCAAATCATGCCCATACCATAAAAAATCACAAAAATTAGCAGAAAACTAACCTGATGATAAGAATCTGAAGTATCCACAGAACTAGATCCAAACAACCCAACAGCAAAAATAATCTTCAAAACACCCATAAACAAACAAACACCACAGAAAACCAAGAACATCAAATGCCCCAGTTGTTTCCTCCTTTCTCCTCTACTAACATTCCTACTAGTTAGGTTGTTCAGCTGTGACGTCCCCTTATCATTTAAGGGTGTGTCATTAACAAAATTTTAGCAAAAATTCCCCTAAATATTAGGTGTCTGAAGCTAACTTCCTATCTCCTAACACCCCATTTCAACATTACACAACCAAAAAAAATCACAAAGATCACTAACAAAAACGCGAACCGTGTCGGGCACGCTCCCGACACTTGACCGGCCCGTACCCGACACGTTAAAACTGACCTGATGATAAGAAGAAGCTGAAGTAGTATCCAATGAACTAGATCCGAACAACCCAACAGCAAAGATAATCTTCAGTACACTTAGAAACAAACACACAGCACAGAAAACCAAGAACAGGAGATTCCCCAGTTGTTTCTTCTTGTTCCTATGATTAGTTTCAGTACACCCGCTACCACTGAATACTTTCCCAGTACCATTATTATCCCCAGCTGATCTTGGTGAGTTGAGTGGGAGATTATCAATCTCATGATGGGTTTGGGTTGTTCTTTTGAATGAAGCTCCTCTTCTAGTCATTGGTCCTGAGAATCTTGGACTGTTGATTCTATTGTTGTGGTGTGAAACAGCTCCACCAGCACCATCAGTGCTGGTGTTGTTGTTGTTGCTACTGAATGAGAAACCCATGTGAGATTGAGGGGGTTTAGAGGTATTGATTGGTGGTAGAGGCGGAGATTGAGATCGCCATTAAAGAGAATACAGGGGTGTGTCTGGGCTGAATTATTTATACAGAGAGAGAGAAGAGATAGAGATAAGGGGGAGATTGTTATTACAGTAATCTAGACTGCTTAGTGGAGGGATTAATTAGTGGAATTAAGTAATTAAATTTAGGAAGTCGGTGTTGGGGTTTTAGCCTTGGTTTTGGAATTAATATCGAGAATGCCATTGATGTGAAAATTGGTTTTTATTTTTATTTTTCAGTAAAGAATTTGGTGATTACGAATTTCGAAATGAATCGTTAATATAATCATCCGATAATTTTACCAATGTATTTTAGTGACAACCATAAAATTAGGATTTATGTTTGGTGATAAAAGTAGAAAATTCATTCTAAATAGAAAAATAATGGAAAAAAAATCTCGTTATGGGTGCAATAATGTCGAAGAGACAATTATAATATCAGCAAGAAGAGCATACGGCAATTATCGCTCATCAATAAGGCTTAGTCTAATGGGAGTTCCATATCCACCAAAAGGTAGCATGACACATCAGCTAAATTTAGAACAAAGTCTAATGGGGAGTGCTAGATAGCATGACACATCAGTCTAGCGCTGAATCATATAGCGGTGGGGCGCTAAATGATAAAGCGTCAGATAATATCAGCCATCAGATCTGGAATATATGTTATTAGCCATCAGATCTAATAAGAATATTCGTTAAGGCGCTATATGATTGAGCGCGAATTCACTTTTTCGCCGCTACATCATTGAGCGTCTATCTAGCACTTCTACTTCCACTGCTATGAAAATCTGAATCCGGAGGTTGAATTCATAGAATAGACCACGCTTTTCGTGGAAGTTGAACTCCCATTAGACTAAGCTTAAGAAGAACATACGGCTCGAGAATGTGTAACTTTGAGAATTCCAACCATTTGTTTAATAGAGGTAATTTGTGATCAGATATTTCAGATATTCTGATCTATTTGAGACTAAAATTTGGTATCGGAGGATTAAAAGAATTCTTTTAAAGAAAATCGATTACATGATTATAAATCCCAAATAAAACGTGAATCTGGGGAATTTGAACAAATAAACAAACCGAGAGGATCATAATCCACCAATTCTCTTAGTCCCACAAATTTCATCTTCACACCTCTGCAGCCAAACGCACCACCCGGTGTATCGTGAAGGAGGATTTTCTTCGCAAACAATATGCACTAATTATAAATCAAAAAAACCTATAAGAGAAAAATCGAGATTTGTCTAAAAAGGAGGGCAATTAAGTAACAAAAATCAGTAGTGTTTGACTAAAGAAGGAGAGGAATTTAGTCACATTTTCTTGCCAAAAAAAAAATAAGTGGATTTATTTTTTTATCAATATTTTCCAGTGACTTTTCATCATTCTTTTTCTATGTAATCATAGATTCCACCACCAAGCTATAAATTTCAGTGTTTACTGAATCATTAGACCCTCTATTTTTCTCCTAATTTATTAAAACAACCTCAATTTAGTGTCCTAATCATAATTTACATCCTTAAACCCAGGTCAAATAATATTGACTCAGGTAATCAAAATACATAAGTATCAGATTCACTAATCTTAAAAAATCTTGATTTAGAATTGTTTTAGTTTGCCATAAATGTAAGCATGTGATAACCCCACTTTACAGATCTCTGTGATTAGAAAAAGGAAATCAAGACAAAGAATCATTCTTTCAATGGGCTTTTAGATTCTTGTTTGTATAAAATACTTCTGCAGTTTTGTCCATTGAACTTTAACTTGTACTAGTAGGGTAATCCTTTGAGATTACACCAATATCACATGATTTATAAAACGATACCATATCTTTCAAGGGGTACCATTGTATCTCAAAGTCAATTCTGACCGTGGGATCATACAAATACGAAACCAGTAGTTCTGGAGGGACCGATTTTTTGAACTAATCCAAAACTAATTCGGTCCCTCTAGACACATTAGTGGTGGATTAGTTTAGAGTTAATGGTGGATTAACAGGGGGTTTAGGGTATGTGACACATTAGTAGGTGATTAGTTTTTGATTAGTTTTTTTCTCGGTCTGTCGAGAATTATTGTTTTATACGAAAATACTTTATGTCACCCGTTTCCCCCTTCCCCCGCCCGGGTGGCGTCATTCTATTGGCTTCTTTATAATGTGTGGCCCTCTATGGATCTTGGTTGTTGGGGTTGGGAGGTATTTTGTGGTGATTGTGAATGCCACGTAGGGGGCGATGGAAGAGGGAGAAAAAAAAGGGAAACCCTAGCACTTTCGATGCAAATAGTACCCCTACTAATCTCAGTACCTTCTTTATAAATCATGTGCTCAAATAATCAAAATATTATTATTTAATAGCGTATATATTCTCTCTTTTAGAAATAAAATGAATCTTTTATTTTTCTATTTTTACTTAAAAACAAATAAAAATGAGAAAGTAAAAGACAGATTTTCACAAATCATTTACCGATTGCTGGTTGTTCAAGGTTTAAATCGAACCATACTGGTCTCAGAGTTTGCTGATCTAGAAAATCTATACACTTTGAGAAATAACAAGTGCAAGCAGGGTCAAAATTTTGGTTCTTGCTCCATTAATATCCACTTAAGTGTTTAGTTAAGGGTTCATAGTGGTTAACCATTTGAGTCCTAATTTTTCAATTGTTATCCCGTGTGGGGACTAGTTGATCATTGTCTTCTTCTGTCTTTATTAGGCATGGCTGGTTGAATCCTTTTAACGCGTATTCAAAGCTGTTTGAGATGATACGTATGTGAGGACTTGATGGAGATCGGCAAATGCCAAACTGATTATACAAAATAGATTATTCATTGCACCAATATTGATTGCTATATTTTTTTTTTTTTTTTTGATCGATCAGTAGGAAAATTTATTTAAAAGATACACAAAATGTGTGCAAGATAATACAACTTAAAACGAGGATAAGAACAATAGCACAACATAATCTCTCTAGCAAAGATAAAAGCACACAAGTGATAACTAAGTCATTAAAAACTTTAGACGATAAAGAGCAATACCGCTATTTCAACCTTGCGAATTAAACCAAGAACTCCAACCACTTCAAAGCATCTCGTCAAGAACTTTTAGATTTAAACCCTTGTGATTATTCGCAAGATCACACCAAACATATTTCGACGACTTTCCTTCGAAGATGGAAAACCTAAGCCCCGTTCGCAACCAAAATCTAAGAGCTTGTTTGTTGAAGTTTCATCAGGAGATGCAATAGATTTTGGAACACAAGTCGTCTGTGCACTCAAAGTGTCATTTGGAAAAAGACCCGTCGCTTTAGACTTACGACTCACTTTTTTGTTAGATGCCAAAATTGGTTCGAACAAAGACGGATTTTGGATGCTAATCTCCGAATCATACACAACCAACGCCGAAGTTGCACCCCCTCCTCCTCTAACAGTTGCAACCAACTGCTAGATTATACTTAAAAATTTAAGTATATTTAAATGAAAATTTAATAGCGTATATTGTGATTGTGTTCTCAACTTTACATGACTGACAACCGTTGCAATCGTAATATAGGTTGACTATGCATCTGGTATTTGAGCTCACAAAGTTCCAGATCTTGGCTGCCGTCTTGATTGAAATAGATAATGGGATTGGAAATGGAACGAGAGTTTCCACTTAAAGTTGAAAAGAAGTTACTTTTTTCCTTTGACAATTCCCTCTGAATATGGTTCATGGTTGGAAGTTTCTTACGGTCTTATTATAGATTATAACTCTGACTTCTACCCAGAGACAAAATGGTAAACCCAAAACCTTAATAATTTTTTTGTTTTGATTTCATCATCTTTCTATATTTTGCTAGTATAGTAGATTTCATTTCATATATACACTCATAGATGGTCCCAAATTTGGGTGCATGATAGACATTGCCATGACTCTATAGCTTGCATCACCAGTTGGTCTTTGTTTATAACCTCTAAAATATACAGAAAAGTCTGTAAACAAACTTATATGAGTTGTCTTGATGACTTTATGCATCTCCTTTACTTTTATATGGACCCAATCTTTCTGTAGCCACAACATCCAGCTTTCTATTGCTGTAACAAACACGGATGCAACATAGAGACAGGACGGGTAGGACATGCCGGGCGGAACGAGTTGGACATGCCAATTTGTAGCTAATTTTTCAAGTTGACACTGCAAAAAATACACGAGATGGATACCTGGATAAATAGAGTGTTAAGCTGATTTTTCCTGTACTGGAGTACAATATGTCTATGATTCTCGATGTGCGAACACTGGGTGATTCCTACATTAAGATAGCATTGATATTTTTCATGGGGATACCGGCTAATGGCATTTTAATTTGCATAGGACTGGGGAAAAGAAGAGGATTTCCAATTGATAGAGATATATTCAAAACTGAATAATTTAGAGGACACAACTGAACGGAAAGTAAGAACATGACTTGGTTACACAAATTATTATGACATCAGAATGTCTCCCAGTGTAATCACTTCAAATGGCTTTGCGAAATCTGCCCTGCTCTGAGCTGACAGTGATAACTCTACCGCTACTTCTTGCATAGTTGGCCGAGTACTTGGATCACTCCGTAAGCATGAAAATCCAGCCTTCACGATGTACATTATTTCTTTCTTCACAGTATCAGTTGGAGCTCCAGTGCATTGGTCCAAGATGTCTCTCAACCTTACGTTTTGCATCGCCGTATTGGAAGAGGAAGATGATTGAAGAATTTGCGAGAGTAATGTGATGATTTCAGATGGGTGCCTTCCCATTAGCACTTCTAATATGATCACTCCAAAGCTATAAACATCACACTTCTCCGTCACCTTCATGGTGTAGGCAAGAACTGTAACAAAGAAAATGCATGTGAAGTTTATTTGTTAACTTAGGATGAAAAGTACTAATTAATTACAATATAAAAGCTTAAGTTGGATTACATACCTGGTGCAACATATCCGTAGGTTCCAGCAAGTGATGTCCAATTTGATGAGTCTGGCTTCAAAATCCTCGCTGTACCGAAATCAGAAACTCGAGCATCGTATTCAGAGTCCAGCAAAATATTGTTGCTAGATATGTCCCTGTGAACTATTGCTGGAACGCAATCATGGTGCATGTAAGCAAGTGCGTTAGCTGCTCCTTCGATGAATCTTATCCTCTTTATCCAACCGAAATCCACCGCTTGTTCCCCGTCGGACAAAACGTTTTTCAAACTTCCTCTTTCCACAAATTCATAAACCAAAAATGAGATCTGCCTTTCAGGATTAGAACAGAAACCAAATAGCTTCACAATGTTCCGGTGTCGGATTTCTGTCAGTGCATGAACTTCACTTTCAAATGACTTGAGATCAAATGCCTGATCGGAATCTTCATCTGATGAGTGAAGTTTCTTCACAGCAACAACTTGACCTGTTGACAATTCAGCTTTGTAAACGCTCCCATATCCTCCCGTTCCAATGCAATATTTTGTATCAAAATCCTCGGTTGCTTCAATTATGTCTTCAAACACTATTTTTCCATTGTAATTCCAAATCGAAAATAAATTTCTTCCGTTATTGGTAGCTCTAGATTGATCTGTTGGGGTAGCATTTCTTAACGATCTTTTTCGAAGGAGGAACAAGATGGCGAAGAGTATGAATATTGAAAACAGCGAACCAATCAATGGAAGTCGGATTACAAGTAGAAGCTTATGCTTGTCTTTCTTTCTTCCAACCACAATTAAAGAATTGCATGGTGTAAACCCTTGAGAATTATTACCGCATAACCCTTTGTTGTTCTTCAAAGCATCTGCTGGAGCATCTTGGAAGGCCTTGATGTCTGGAAGAGGACCACTCAATTCGTTGTACGAAATGTTAACAGTGGTCAAGCTTTGCATTTGATCAAATGAAGATGGAATTGAGCCGTAAAGCTTGTTGTGGGACAAATTTAGTGTTTCCAGTTTGTTTAGTTTTCCGAGAGCAGACGGTATCTCTCCGCTCAAGTCATTGTAACTAAGATCTAACAAAACCTGTAAAGAACCCATGTCGCCAATCTGGGGTGGGATGCTTTCGTTAAAATTGTTTCTGCTCAAATTCAACGACAATAACTTTAAACACTCTCCAAGCTGTTTGGGCATCGGCCCAGTGAAGCTGTTGGTGGATAAATCAAGATGTTGCAGGTTGGATAACATTCCTATTACGGACGACAACCCACCAGTTAATCTGTTATTTCTCAGATTTAATATGATCAACGAAGACAGTTTTAACAACTCATTTGGAATTTCCCCTACCAAGTTATTTGAATCCAGATAAAGTTCACTTAACATCTTCAACTTTCCCATTTCAGATGGTATTCTGCCACTGATGTTGTTTCCTACGAAAGATAGGGATGTCAAATTTTGACAATTTCCCCATTCTTTTGAGAGTTCACCATACAGCATATTGTTGCCCATAGTGAACCTTTGAAGACGCGGATATATGTGAAATGCCTCTGTTATATTATCTACCAGAAAATTATAGCTAAGAGCAAGTTTTTGTAGGCTGGTGCAACTTCTAAGGCTTCTTGGAATAGGACCCGTGAAATGGTTGTAACCTGCCACAAAATTCTCCAGCGTTCCGCTTTGACATACATTTTGAGGTAAATAGCCAGAAAACTTGTTCTCATTTATTTGAAATACTTTCAATTGGGTAAGATTATTGATTAATCCTACTGAACCAGTTAAATCATTTTCAAAAAGAGATAAAAGAGTCAAATTTTCCAAATCACCCATTGATGCAGGGATTGAACCAATGAGGTTGTTTTGATACAAAGCTAAGGTTGTAAGAGAGCGTAGCCTCCCTATATCCTGAGGAATGGTGCTAGAAAGTTGGTTATCATACAGATAAAGATTGTTGAGGCTTGTCAAATTGGTTAAAGAAGAAGGGATTGAACCAATGAGATTGTTCATGTACACGTATAAGCTAGTAAGAGACGTAAGCCTACCGATTTTCTAGAGGTATGATGTCAGAATGGCTATTTTCAGCAAGTGATAAATAGGTCAAGCTGGTCAAATTGCACATTGAAGTGGGAATTAAACCAGAGAGTTTATTCACGGAGAAATCTAGTTCTGTAAGAGAGCGTAGCCTTCCTATATCTTGAGGGATCATGCCAGAAAGTTGGTTACCATATAGGTGAAGATTGACCAGACTAGTCAAATTGGTAATAGAAGCAGGGATTGAACCACTGAGATTGTTGCCCGACAATGATAAGGTGGTAAGAGAACTTAGCCTTCCTATATCTCGAGGAATGATGCCCGAAAGTTTGTTACCCCATAGTAAAAGAGTGTCTAGGCTAGTCAAACTTGTTATAGAAGAGGGGATTGAACCAGTGAAATTGTTTCCGGACAAAGCTAAGGTGGTAAGAGACCTTAGCCTTCCAACATTTTGAGGAATGACACCCGAGATTTGATTTTTAGCAATTGCTAAATGAGTCAAGTTAGTCATATCCTTATATATAATAATTGAAACCAAATACTGATCTCCCATTCATTATGGCCCCACCTTTTTAAGCTACTAGATGACCGCTACCACGGTGGGAGTGGGCCGCCCGATCGAAGCCAAAAAAAAAAAGTAAGTAAAATAGTAAATAAACTTTAGACTCTACATTGTTGCATTTGATAATTCTTGCAATCGCTTCTCCTCTCGGCGCCTTTCTGGAAGTGACTTGCATTCACCAATTCTTGCTAGTCTTTCAAAACTAAACATGGGTTCAAATGCAAGATCTGAAAGTTTTCTTGTACGTGATAATGCGACAAATGTCAAACCAAGACTCTCCTTTGGTCCTATGTCCACTACTGCTTGGTTAAGTGTTAACCCTTAGAAAGATACCAAAATCAGTAAGACTAAGTGTGGTTAGAGAACAACTCAATCACTATGTTTTTTCCGCAATGCTAATAAATCTTAAAAGAGATCTGCGTCCAGCGCTAACAGTATCTATACCTACGCCTAACCAATCAACAACAGCAAACATCTTTGGATTAAGTGGAAAGCACCTCGGCAAGCAATAGCCTTTTATCATACGCACTTACTCATTGGCTAGTTGATCTTCAGTAACCATTTGTATTCAAATAGGAGAGCGAGGTCGTGCAGTTTCCGTCTTCGGTCAACCTGGAATGAGAGAAACAAATGTAATCAGTAACATGTAATTGAACGGGATAGGATGAGGTCCGCAAATATAGCAAGAGTGCAATCCAAACAGCAAAATTGATAGCCAAATCTATTGATACTAAGACCGTATATAGGTGATTTTAGTGTTGAACCTTGGACTAAAATATTTCTCTAATCCTGTAGTCGAGGATAAATGTGGACTAACATTAACTCGCATGACTCATGCCAATGATTTTTCACTTTCTAAATCTTTAAACTTTAAGGATAGCTAACTCACCAAGTATACATGACTATGCCAGGTATAAGATTGTAACCTATACCATACAATTAGATGATTTCAAAATCAAGCCATAGACACTCTGTTATTAGAAGAATCCAAGATCGATGCAATAATTATCAACGACTTAGAGAGAGAAGTAAAAATGAAAGCAAAAGAAGGCTAATAAAACGCCGGTTGACAAAAGTGAGCGAAACATGAGCAAGAGCCAGAATAACAAACCGCCGGTTGCAGAACAGAATAGTAATTCGACCCCTAAATGTACTACGGTATAGCACAATGCAGTCCTAAGTGCTAACCATGGAGAAGTGACAAAATGAGTTTAAAAGTCGAACACTGCAGTGAATAAATAAAGGGTGAACGATGGCCGCTGATCGGGCTTATATTCTGTTTCGGATGAGCTCATTTGAAAGAAAATCTGCCCAGCTTAAATTCTATTGAGAAAAATCTGAAATTGCTTCTACAAACTACTGTTGAAGCCTGAAGGAGAGGTATCCTTGGAGTTGGGAAGACCTGTTGCTCCAACAGACACCTTTGGATTTTAGGCATGTAACTTTACCATTTCAAACAGGGCACCTAACTACCAACAGACATTTTGGACCTCCTTCCATAGTACAGATGAATTAATGGATGAAACACTTTAAAAATCTTGCATACATGACTTCTCTTATTTTATGACAATGCATGTCAACTCTCGATTAATGATTATGAGAAGGTGTCTGTGAACCAATTTTATGACAATGTATCTCTACCACATTTGTGAAGCACTAATCTCTACCATAATTGTAACAGCAACCTAGAAGATGAATAGAAACACCATAGTTTTACAGAAATCTCCACACAGACAATATTTGTCCGTGGATTTCTCGATACAGGGAGTCTCATTGGATTTGCTAAATGTCTAATCATATCCAGTACTATTGTGCTAGGGAAAAGTGACCATTAAACAGGTTTGTTGGACCCTTGGTCATTATGTCTCAATTATAAAAGTTGAAACCGTGTTGAATCCACTTTAATCTGCGTCCACTAAAATGGAGAATTGAGTAGAGATGAAGGTTACATACTAATCAAACAATGAATAGAAACAACATTTAGATCCCTAATTTGTAGAACGAATCAAACATGGAGCAATAATGAAATCGATATGTATTAAAAGCCGTGACAATGAAATCGATGCACAATTGCTTGATTCATCGATTTAAACATTAGCAATGATTTAAACATGGTATTCCAAAAAAAAATTGAAATTAGCAATTGAATTAGCCTCTTACTTACCTCAAAACGAAAATTTCAATCCCCAATTTCAACATAAATCCAACCTTTAAAACCCTAGCCTTTAGCCAATCTTTTTCCCCTATTTTTCAATACTGTATAATTCCGAAAATTGGGCAAAAGTAACTCAATTAAACCCTAATTTAAGAAGGAAACCCCCATTTTAAGACAAATCAAGGTTAATTGAGAAAATTTGTTGAAGAAAGATTTTCACCGTCTTTGTATCTGTGGAGGTTAAGCCGAAAATAAAGTTAGTAGTGGTGGTGGTGAAATTGATAAAGAAATTGTCGATGGTTGAGGGAGGTGGAAGATGAGGGTGGTGGTGGTGGTTCTCTTTCAATCTTCCCTGTTTCTTTGATTTTTCGACAGAAAGAGGAAGTTTTATGTTGGTGGCGTAGGTGATAGGTTGTTGGTGGTGAGTAACCAGTTGAGGCGATGGTGGTGGTGGTAATGGCGGAGGTATTGTTGGGTCTGGTAATGGTGGTCGACTGCGAAGAAGAAAGAAGAAGGGAAAAGAAGAAGCAGAAGGCGTACAGTACCTAGTTTTATGTTTTGTAAGAAAAATACGAATATACCCCCCAACAATTATATTTATTACCCGGTTTTTTGATTTTTTAAATTTCCAAATCTACCCTTTCAATTTTGGCTTATCTACGAAACTGTCTAAAGGAAAAAGATAAATTAAAAACAAAAAAGGGTAACTCAGTAATATCATGTGGACACCAAAAACACCAAATCCAATCTTTTTGTGTCAAATTGAAAAAAAAGTCACTATTCATTTGACACAAAGTCACCATATATAGGGTCCTCCCTCGCTTCGCTCGGTCGGCCCAATAAATGAATATGGTGAGAGTATTGAGAAATAGAGCTATCTCATTGATTATGGCCCCACACAAATAACATTCTACATTTCTTACATCTCATTTACACCTCCAAATTTACACCCGTCCTGCCGTCCATTAACCACGTTCCTCATCCATTATCTCTGCTGAAACTGTTTTTGGATGAAATGAATCATGGCGAGAGACCAGATTTTCAGTTCACAATATTAACCGACAATAACAAAAAAAAAATTATTCGAGGTTAATCAAGAAAATCAAGAAACACAATAAAGTTGTATATTTTCGTTTACCCAACCATTAGTTACCAAAACTTTCTTTCTCGCCTGATTCGAAGAGAAAGCCATGCATTAACATTATACATTGTTTTGCATCATAATCCTGTGTCACCACTTATATTGTTTGAAGTTCCGGTATCTTCTAATACAGTACCGGTCATCTTTCAGTGTGCATAGCCATGTTGCATAAATCATATTGCCATTATTCCAGGAGAGAAAAGATGATCTTCCAAGTACGGTGAGGCGCTGGCCGAAGATAATACATCAAAAGATGATCTTGAGACTTCATTTTTACGACGAGGACGCTTCTTATCTTTACGTTCATTGGCAGCTATTTGTTGGTACCGGCATTCTGTTCATATGAAGGTGGGTTTTCCTTTCTCTTAATTTTACTGCATTGAGTTTGAAAATTGAGTGGGGAATCCTAAAATTTTGCAATCAAATGTTCGTTATTGATCATATTTGCTTTTAATTTATCTTGATCGCTCTTATACTTATCACAATTTGGTTGCTTATGCTTGCACTTTAATTGTTTGGTAAAATGCTTGAGCAAAAAGGACTAAGTTTTCTGTTTAATAATGAAATAACAAGAATTATATTTGCAGGTGAAATGGACTAACAAGAATTGGAAAATTAAATAGTGAAATGAAAACCAGAAAAAAATAATGTCCTGAACCGGAAGCTAAATCTTAAATGCGAATGAAAATCCATTAATTTCTCTTTAACAACGATGCACTTTGGACATATTTGTGTCCGTCTAGGTTGTTGATGGAATTTAGTTAACTACACTTTATTTTCTTTCTTTTGGTTCCAATTTTTTTGAACATTGTCATGGTTTCTACCTACAAAAAAGAAAGGACTCTACTGTTTGTGCTAAGGTAAATGACCATCCTATTTTACTTTGATGGAACAGGTACTACCTTACTCTTCTGAATAGAAAGTAAACCATGAAATAATGGTGGAAGAAACAAGAAATGGGGAGTATAGAATTTCCAGGTTAGCAGATGCCTTTGATTAACTACATCCTGTCTTTTTTCAATGATTCAGTGATAACGCATGCTATTTGATTGAGCCTTATGCCTGTTAACTACAATGTTAAAGAAAGTGGTGACAATTAGAAGTTCAAAGCTTCAGTTTTGGTACCCAAAGTCACAATTCCCACGAATCCATCCATTTAACTTCTAACACGATTTTGATGTCTGATGCTTAATTTTCTGTCAGCCTTAGAGTTCGCAGCTTTTTTAGAGTTTGACACTTTATAAGCAGTGTATTTCAGATGCACTTTTTGCTCACGATCCCTTTCTCCCCCCATTGTTGAAGTCTCACTCATCTTAAATAGAAAAAAGTGCATTTTCTCATTTTAAATTTTATATATTGAAAGATACTTTTATATAGTCGTTCATGTTGATGTAACAGACTATAATGCCTTTATATAGTCGCCTAGAGTATGATGATAAGATGATTAAAACCAATACAAATGCGATGAATCTTAAGTATTCATGAGTTTCAACTTTGACTGTTGTAGTCAACAAAAACTGGACGACTACGAACATCAATAGTCCTTCATAAATTATATATGGGTTAATCTCATTTACCCCATGATGCCTCCCTGTGTGCCCATTTAGGGTGGATAGTAGTCTTGATGATGTTGTCGGTATTTCTACCATGGACTTATAATGATCTCCTGTTTTCTATGTAATGGCTCAGTAGAAGCACAACAATAATAGTTACAATGGTCACCATACAATTAATTGTTATGCAATGAGCTCCTGACTACAATTTTTGGTGCACTAAGTCGTCCAGATATTGTCGACTACTTCTTCTTATGGTCGTTATGTTCCTTGATATTACTAATTTTTACTCATGCTATCTTATATAATTTTTTATCGAGGTTACAAAGTGTCTGACAGTCTGAGTACTCTCTCCACCATATTTCGTAATTGTGTTTGTACTTTTGTCTTTTTATTCTCTCTTTCCCGAATGACTAAAGAAATGACCTTACGACGTTTCTTAAGCATTTAGCTTTTTAATATGAAAAAACTATTATTAGCTTGGCATTTATTACTGTGGGTGCGACTGTTTCTCGAGTGCATTGACTTACCGGATCCAGGCAATGAACTATTCCCGAGCCGACCTTGAATTCCTCCCGGTGCAGAGTTGCATCCCATGTTGTTTTTATGCCTGAATATGTTATTCCGATCAAATTTTCTAACACTTAGGCATGAGACAATCATAGACTAGAAAGGCGATATGTAATGGAATTTCAATTCTTAAACCAAAATCAATTAATATATAATTTCAGTCAAGTTCTTTATGGTTGCATTTTTGTTTATACATTCATTTCTTATTGGGTTACAATTATATTTGTAGGACTAAAACCACAACGCATACGAATTAGAGATCCGAAAGGGCCAGGAAAGCAAGAGAGTTAAGGGGAGGTATCTTGGCTGTAAAAAGACAAGGCAAAAGGAAACAAGAAATTGCAGAAAGTAGCACACTTACACTAATTATTACCGAGATTGACTAATGACTTCCAAAAATGACTAATCCGGTTTCATTTTGAACAAATGGTCGTAGTTATCTTTTTATTTACAAGAATGCCATCAAAGAGGTGCACAATATGACTGTTTCGCTACACAATATATCCAGTTCTCATATTGTGCAGCCAATAGCTTAGCCACCACCGACCCAACCATGTTCACCTACCCAAACACAATCGAACCACCCTAACCATTTCTACTCCTCACCTCATCTGGTGAAACGGATAGACAAACCATATCTCTTTAGGTTCATCTCTTCTCTTCTATCCACAGAAAACAGAAAAGCTCTCCAACTTTTCTTCTGAACTTTTCTTCTGAACTGTTCTTCATCTTCGTCGATTGGTGATCTGCTTTTTAATGTAGGTTGTAGCACAAAGACTGAATCAGAAATTACTTCACATTATTCTCTTCTGCTGGTAAGATTTTGGGATCTACCTTTGTTTCCTTGAACTAACTTTTCTTCTGTTTGTTTCTTCATCTTCGCCGATTCTTCCTCTTCTTCGTTCTGCTATTTCGATTGCTGATCTGCTTTTTAATGTAGGTTGTAGCACAAAAACTGAATCAGGAATTACTTAACATTATTCTCTTCTGCTGGTAAGATTTTGCGATCTACAATTGTTTCCTTGAATTCTGGCTAAAATAGTTCTATGATTATGGTTCCAATTTTTGTTATTTCTTGTATTTTGTTATATCAAGCTTGAAGAAATAGAAACACCATTTATTTTTTTTTTGATTTGTAATCCTGCTCAGGTAATTTTTCGGAACTAGGGTTTTAACATTTGTTTCCCTTTTTGTTTGTTGATTTGATTCAATTGATAGATTTGGTCGATAGGTTTATTTTTCTGAACTAGGGTATGTATTGCAGATTTTTGATTCAGTTGGTAGATTTGGTTAAGTGAACATATGATACTTGGGTTAGCTCTGCAATCTATAATAGGGGTCAATGAGTTGATGATTGTATATTGTAGTAGGCATGAATCTTAATGTTGTATGAAATATGGTTGTAGTACTTTTATTTTGTTGGTCAGATTGGGGTTTCTTGATAGGTATTAATGCATAGGTAAATTAGGTATACTACATTCGGAATAAATGCATATGTATAAATGCTTTCCCAACTAGATGGGTCTTAATGGGATTTCTCTGGGTTTAATAGTTTTTCTTGATAGGTCTGGTACAGTCAGTTTCCAATTCCTTAATGTTCTCCTTTAATTTCAGTTTTTTGTGAAGCGAATTAAACAAGATGGGAACAGGAAAGCGAAAGCAAAATGCGGAGTATGCTCAAAATTCAGCAGGGTAGGTTCTCAAACCAATTTAGATCTTACTGAAATTATATTTGAGTTTCATTGTCTAGAGGACCGGTATTATAACAGAATGTAGTGGCTCTGTCAATATACAATGTAGTGGCTCTGTCAATATACTATAGTAGCCCGAATAAGTTCTTAAGTGACTGAGAGTTGCTCTTAATTCTTATCAGAAACAAGAAGCAAAAGAAGGTAAAAGAAAAGCAAGATGGAGATGGAGATGGCTGGGATATTGAGAAGGTGCAAACAGGGTGAGATTCTCCATCTACTTCTTTCTTGGGTTTATTGATGCATTAGTGACTGAGCAACCTATTATCAATTGTGGGGATTGCAAGCCATGCAAAAAAATTGTATCTTCTTGGGAGTAAACTTTCTCCATATGTACTTCAATTCATCCCTCTGCATACTTGATCAATTTCTCGACCCAATATGATCATGGTACCTGCTCAGAACTCTCTCGTGGTTTAGGATGTGTAGTTTGTTACTTTTGTAGCGTGCCCATCATAGTATCTATCTGATTCCCTATTGTTCCAGGAGTTATATGTTCCCCGACTCTTACCGGAATGGAGGCGGGAGGATAAGCAACTACTCCAGCTTTGGGCAGCTACGTCAACTGATGGGTCAATTGTCCGAAGCTGAGAAAGCTGTGTTACGAACAACTGTATTCGGGCATCTACTGGACATCCCTAATGATCAGAACTGGTGTGGTCCTCTCTTTAATTTCATGTTTTCCAGGCTTATTAAGGCGGAACCAGCAAGAACCAAAGACGGGGAAATGTGGTTCAGAATTTTTGATATGGAAATATGCTTCACAAAGCGGGAGTATGCCGCCATATCCGGCCTTAGCATTAGGAAACCAGATACACCGTTTGTCCCACCTACCAAGGTGTCCAGGCTCATGGATGAGTATTTTTCCACAGACAAAAAGATAGACGGGAAAGATTTATTGATATTTCTGGAAACAACGGTCGTCGAGGATGCAAAACAGGTGGTGAAAGAGGGGGAAGCCACCAAACAGATCAGAAAAGTTAATGCGGAAGACAGGGCTAAGGTTGTGCTACTGTGGGTTGTGCAGCGGTTTGTATATGGGTACCTGCCAGAGGTTAAGGTGGTGGGAGAAGCATGGTATTTGGTGGACAACATTGAGGAGTTTAACAAGTTCCCATGGGGTGAAAATTCCTACGAAATCTTTCACAAGAAAACTCTCCAGGCATATGCAAAGTTTGCCAGAAATAATCCTGCACCGTTTCCTAATGTCAAGCCTCAAGGAATGGCCCAAGTATTGGTGGTAAGAGTTTTTTTAACTCTTCGACTATTCCCGCAGCTACTTCGGGTGCAAGGTTGTCTTTGATGTTTTGTTTTTGTGTTGTAGGTTTGGGCTCTTCAACTATTCCCGGAACTACTTCGGGTGCATGGTCGTAGAGAGGAAACTGATCTTTGGCAGGCACATTTGATCACTGTGAAAACCAGTAAAGCTATATTGCATAAGGATTTAATGAATGTACTTGAACAGGTACCATAATCTTCCTTAAATTTTGGTTGTGTGAGAACGCTGTACTGTTTTTTGCCACTAAACATGTTTGCCTTCTTGTAGGCGGGTGAATGTGAAGTCACAGAAGATATCATGTGGCATAAACAACATTCTGAAATGCTGGTACTGCTTGGGGTTGCTCCAGGTCCCCTCAACAGAGAAGTTGTGGTGGAGGAGCTAGTTACAGAAAATGAACATCCGTATACGGAGGAGGAGGATTTAAGTCTTGGCTCTCGAATGACAATGGAAACACCTTCAAAAGACAAGCATCCACGTGCTTCTGAAGACCATGTACGCGTTGAAGATAAGGTTCAGGAGAAGATATGCACCCAAGAACGGGTTGAAGAGAAGTGTCTAGAGAAGACATGCAACGAAGAAGAAGCATTTGATGCGTCCACTGCAATCGAGAAGACATGCAACGAAGAACAAGCATTTGATGCGTCCACTGCAATCGGCGTTGGTGTCTTGCAAGATATTTTCACCAGTGATTTGATCTCTCGGTTAACCGCTGCGCAAGAGAAAGCTGTGGAGAAAGCTGTGGAGAGAGCTACGGACAGAATAATTGAGGAGAACAATAGAATAATGGATAGAATGATGGATGCATTACAAAAACGTCAATGTTGCCATCACATGAAAAATGGTTTTCCTACTCCTCCATCTAGTTGTGGTCAATCTGTGCAGAATATCCTGTCACATGAGCTTCCACTTAATGAGGAGGTCAAGAAGACAAGTGTGGTTCCAGATAAGATAGTCGTTGGGGAGGTCAGTACGGAGCTGTGTGATGATACTGCTTCAAAGAAGAAGCTCGGTTCTGCTGCTGCTGATACCCCCAATGGCCTTCATATAGACTCTTCTGGTATGCCTCCTACACCCAATGCCAAGGATGATGCTAATGTTCCCACCAGTGTTGCTGTTTCTCCCACTGTCAAACGAAAGCTGTACAATGACCAAGATGAAAATCAGAACGAGGTTTGTCTTGTATTTTGTTAATATGTGAATAGATCACATGTCATCCACTCATTTGTATTTTGTTTAATCGATCTTTATCGTCTCGCATATGTAGGCTAGTGACAATGGTAAAATGCCTGAAGAAAGTATCAGTATTACCAGCAAGACCTTACCAGTATTAGGGTCCACTGATAAACTAACCAATGCCAATGAAGACAGTGATGATGATCAGCCACTGCTCGACACCCAATCCCAGTACAATCACAACAAGGTTCGTCTTCTGTCTTATTATGTGCATGTTCATCTGTGTACATAAATGTGGGTCATTATAAATATTCCTTCGGAGCTATTAGTTGCCAACGGTTTTGTTTAATCGATCTTTATCGTCTCGCATATGTAGGCTGGTGACAATGGTAAAATGCCTGAAGAAAGTATCAGTATTCCCAGCAAGACCTTACCAGTATTAGGGTCCACTGATAAACTAACCAATGCCAATGAAGACAGTGATGATGATCAGTCACTGCTCGACACCCAATCCCAGTACAATCACCCAGCTGATAATCACAACAAGGTTCGTCTTCTGTCTTATTATGTGCATGTTCATCTGTGTACATAAATGTGGGTCATTATAAATATTCCTTCGGAGCTATTAGTTGCCAACGGTTTTTTAATCGATCTTTATCGTCTCGCATATGTAGGCTGGTGACAATGGTAAAATGCCTGAAGAAAGTATCAGTATTCCCAGCAAGACCTTACCAGCTCCCATGGTGACAAGGTCAAAGGCAAAGGCTGCTGATACCAGCAATGATAAACAAACCAATAACAATGAAGACAGTGATGATTATGATTCACTGCTCGACACCCAATACGACTACAATCCCCGAGCTGATGATCACAACAAGGTTCGTCTTCTGTCTTATTATGTGCATGTTCATCTGTGTACATAAATGTGGGTCATTATAAATATTCCTTCGGAGCTATTAGTTGCCAACGGTTTTTTAATCGATCTTAATCGTCTCGCATATGTAGGCTGGTGACAATGGTAAAATGCCTGAAGAAAGTATCAGTATTCCCAGCAAGACCTTACCAGCTCGCATGGTGACAAGGTCAAAGGCAAAGGCTGCTGATACCAGCAATGATAAACAAACCAATAACAGTTCAGCCAGTGATAATACGAGGCCAGTTAGGGTAAAATATGACTCCAAATACCTACAATCACCGTATCTGCGATTGGAGCAATTAAAAAAGGATGCCATGAACAAGGAAGCCAAGAACAAGGAAGACAAGGGGGAAGCTGGAAAGGGGACGACATATCTTACAGTTCCAGATTCTCCTGGAACTTCGCGTGAAAAAAGGATGAAACTGTTGGCTGATGTGAAGACCCCAGTAAGACCTGTGCGACCTGTGCGTGATTTTTTTAGCAAATTTGAAATGTTTAAGGGGATTAGGAAGGAAGATATCGCTGGAGTCAATAGTTATGTTAGCACTGGGTGAGTCTCCCCTAAATTTTTTTAGCCTCCTTGGTTATTTTGAATCGACCTCCGACTGATGTTAAAAATGTTTGAACGGCACAGATTTGCAGAGGGAGCAAGGGATCTGCTTATACCACCTGATTGTTTGGAAGCACTACTTAACCCTAGAGGGTGGCTGGGCAATTATGT
>JAJJMA010191252.1:0-12601 GCA_023529015.1 Papaver nudicaule | reverse complement strand
ACGGATACGTTACTCAACAAGGTTGGAAAGGTAGCAACACACGGCTGCACTCGGTGTTGTAAGATCTAGTTGGCTCCAGTTATACAAGTTCCTTAAGTGGTTCTTCGTGTATAACTGAGGTAGATTCGAATTGGGCATTGCTTACTTGGTTTGCGTGTCAGCCCCGATTCAAGTAGTAGATTTCTGTATGACCTGGATTTAACAATCCGAAGGAAGTCATCTTATGTATGGTAAACTGATAGAGGACAGTTACACCATACGTCAACAGTTTGGTTGAAAAGCCAGTATTGCTGACACAAGCCTTTGACAGCGGTCAAAGCAACTCCTAGGCCTGTAAAGGACGTCAGCTGGGGGAATCAAGTGCGTGGCGATCTGTGGGGGATCTAGAGACGTAAGGAAGGCGACAGTAGCCAATTCGCTTGGAGGGCTTGAGTTGGTCTCTGCTACATCCCTGACCGAAGTCTTATAGTAGGCTAGTGTTTGTAGTCAGTTTGTACTGGGCGGTGTTCAAACTGGACGAGGTCCCGAGGTTTTTCTGCAAAGCAGTTTCCTCGTTAAAAAAATCTCTGGTGTCTTATGTGCTTTTACTTTCCGCATTATAACTCTGATTTATAATTAAAGCACCAAGTAGTACGTTATTGCATAACTGTCGAGTTGACTCCAAAGTTCTCTTTGTCGAGGTCTAACAACTCCAGTTATAAGTTTGGATATTGATTTTTTAGATCGTCCAGACTTAAACCATAAGACTCACGAGCCAAAACGAAAAGTTGGTAGTATTTCGGTACCCCTCCTTTTTCACTAAAGCAAACAAAGAAGTACGTTATTCATAACCGTCGAGTTGGTCCATAATCCATCCAGAGGATTTACCAAGACTTGTCTTGAGTTGGACTGATCACTTGTGATCCTACTCCGGTTATCAGATTTGGATATTGATTTTTGAGATCGTCCATATCTTATCATAAGAGTCACGAGCCCAAACAAAAAGTTGGTTGTATTTCAATACCCGTTCTTTATCTAGCCTGATTTGTCCTCGATGTGCTTTATAAAGTAAATATTTTGATGATCTTCATGCAGAGCAAAAAAGTAATATTCAAAATGTGTTATTGTCAAGGGGAAGCAAAAAATAGGAGGTCATAAATGCCTTATGTGCCATCAATGTCAAAGGAATAAGATGAAAGAGAAGGTCATCAGGCACTAAGATTGTTAAGTCACTGGTTAAAGAGTGTCTTTAGGAAGAGGAATGATTTCACGCATTCCCCCCACCTATTAATCATTTCATAATGTGTCGGCCTTTCAACTTGTTTAAGAGAAATGATCCCTGCTCCTATGGAACACACTATTTAACTGGTGACTTAACATCCTCAGTGTCGAATGACCTCTTCTTTCAAGCTTTAACACTGGAGGCACATAAGACATCCTATGGTTCTAGATTTTACATTTGCCCTTGCATGTAGATCATCGGAATGTTCAATATCTATATTATAAAACACATCGAAGATAAGCTTGCCTAGACAAATGGCCGTTGTGATCTCACCAAGTGTGAAATCTAAGACTTGTGGTTATTTTGGGTCCCTCATCTCCCATTAATCCCTTAAATTAAATGGTTATTGAGTCACTCCATAATTGTCCATTAAAACCATGCTATGTTTATGTGTTTTATTTATTAGTGTGTCATTAATTTTTATAATCAGTAATTTATTAATTAATCATTGCAAATGTCTCATTAATGAATCTAATAAAAAAAATCATTGTATGATAATTTTGATAGGACTTATATCAATGGACATTGGTGGAGATTGTGGTGGTGGTGGTCAGTGGTGGTGGAAACGGTCATGGTTGTGGGGTGGTGGAGGCAGTAACGTTTAATAGTGGTGGAAGAAGTAATGGCGGTGGGTGATTTTTGTGGTGGTGGATGTTGGTGAGTAATGGTGGGAAATATTAATTTTGCGTCGTTACAACAAGGGTAATAATGTATTGTGGAAGATGTGTTTCATCATTTTCAGCACGATTGATAAAGATGGGTAACAATATTCCGCGTTGATAGCAAATTATATAGAAAAAATGATCATGACCGTTGGATCACTCAATTGGTACCCCTGCTATTTTGGATACCCACCCATATAAATTATAGTTTTTAGTGTCAAAATAAAATCAATTGCAATACAAAAGAAAATATACAACAACAAATAAAAATATAATGGAACAAACTAATTGTCACTATTGACAGCAGCAAAATGGGTATACTAGCGTACCTGCATGCGTGCTTTGTTTGGAGGAAAAAACATAAGTAAAGGTATGTTCGGCGAAGTCTTATATAACTGAGAACAATGTATCGGATTAATAAGATACAATCTAGTACATTTTTTTTCTAAAAAGTAGAAGGTTGTCAAGGATCAAACGGGCACAACTGGATTCATGGGTCCCGAAAGAAACTTAAGAAAACAGTTGAGGAATTGTCAGAAAACCATGGAAAATCAGAAATTCGGGTAATTATGTTAATCCTTATTTGTATGTAACACACCAACAAATTAGAGTGTCATACCACATAATGATAAATTACAATTTCATTCTGGGATGGCTGCATATTCACTACATTTGAAGGTTTTGAAGACCAATGGTATTACATGTCATGCTCATCATGCAACGCAGAATTTAAGAGATCACAAAATAGAATCGAAATGTAAGTAATCGGGCAAACCAACACCAAGGTGACTAACAATCATTTCATCAATATTGCTACGATTCTAACCAATAAATCATATTCAAGAATATGACTAAAGAAAAAAAATCAAATACATAATGCAAATTTGGATATAGATAGAGCACAACACTTGGATCGACAACTTTTGTGGCCCCGTGAAGGTGGCAGAGGATTTACTCCAGTATATCATCTCAACATTGATGGCCATCAACAAGGTTTGCTCTAATGACAACTTCAAACATATACAGGATTGTGCACATATGATTTCACCAGGTTATGTATTTGGGGTACTATACAAAGTCATTTTACATAGAAAAATTGCATTCGAGATATGTGTGACGAATGCTTACAACCTAGGAAGCAAAATAATATTTCTGGTTTCGGGTGTAAACATGCCAAACTATTTTAAAAAAAAAATCAAATACTTCGATGCAGTGAAGAAAGATTTACCTAATCGGTTTGTTATGACAGAGCGGGATTCAGCCTTGTGGCAGAGCAACAGGATCAAGCATGCACAAGATTATTTGTTGGCCATTCCTATCGCTGGGCTTAATCAAAAACTTGGGTCTCGACATTTCAGAGCTATCTTGCGTTATAGGCTTGGGATCCCTCTTTTTGGGGAAGGAGACAGTTGCACCAGTTGTGGCAGGGAGATGAATATTTTTGGGGACCATGCCTGGCATTGGTCTCAAGTATAGACATGACCTGGTTCGTGATACCTTTGCTGATATTTGTTATCGTGCGGGTGTCCCAGCCAGGAAAGAGGTTGATTTGGGGTTCCTCTCAGATACCGGTTTGGCTTTGAGACCTGCGGATGTCTTGGTGTATAACTGGGATAATGGTCAGGATGTGTGTATGGATATCACAGTTGTTTACCTTTTACAGGCGTTGGGGTGCGCGCTTTTGCCCCGGGCAAGGCTATTGAGGATGCTGTTGTTCGCAAAAAGGACAAGTATCTAGAGAAATGTACTGCTCAGGGATTTGGTCTTGGTGTGCTGGCTTTTACTACTTTAGGAGAGTTGGGTAGTGACACCGTGGAGTTTCTGAAGAGATTGCGCAACGATATGGCTAGTCACGATGCGAATTTCATAGTGGGTGATTTTCTTTTTCATAGGATTGGAGTTGTACTTCAAAAAGGGATTGGAGCTCAGCTTGTTGCCAGGCTTCCATCTAAATCTTGTAATCCTGTTGATTCTGATTCAGATTCAGATTAATAATATATGATTTTTATTCAAAAAAAAAAAAATGGATATGCAAAAAGTATGTGAACAACTATTTACAATACAGATATGATCGACAAAAATAATGAGAGTGATATGGAGAAAGAGAAACAGCCAATGGAGATTCTGACGACAATTGGGCGCAAAAGAAAACAATGGTGATTACGCTGGAACCATCTGGAGGAGCCAATACACTGGGACAACATACGAGTATAACGGTGAGCTTTTTTTCCTAAGTACAATTTTGATACGACTACGGTAGCAAATCTATCCCTAACAAATTAACAAAACCAATATTTTTTATTTCTTTAAAACAAATACAACAAAAGGCACAGAGAATAAGGAGCACATGATAAACGGCGGTGAAAATTTTTCTGACCAACTATAATTCATCAGCAAGTGTGCAGTTTGTAACAACGACATGGTGGGAATAACAAACAAACAATACAAAGGCCTGTTTTTAATTTTAGTGGACAATAATCATCTCGGATTATAATGCATCTACAAATGCGACATGTAATTGGGGAGTGAAATTAATAAGGTTTGTTAGAAACTGTTTTCATGTTGGTAGGTGTGTCATGTGGTATCAAAAGTATTGAAACATCAGTAGGTGTGTTCTGTGTTCCAATATTTGTGGGAGATTAAAGCTTAATTAAACATTTATATTTTGATTATGTTGTCGTAAATGTTTTAGAAAAAAACTTAAATACTTATCAAATCGGTGAAAGTGAAAAGACGAGGGTACCGAGTACACCACCAATCTTTTATTTTAGTCCACATATAAGTCAAACCTTGACCGGTTCCTGAAATCAAGAACTCAAGAACAAGATCTCTTTCAGATCTGATTGATTCACGCAAGAGAGTCAATACAAGAATCCGAAAGATTATGTCAAACAACCAAGTACGATACTTTAATTATAAAAGACGACTCAAATATAATGCGGAAGTAAAGTAAAGTACACACAAGATTTTGTTAACAAGGAAACTACAAACTCGTAGAAAAACCCCGGGATCTAGTCCTGTTTTGAATACTCTTAAGAATTAAGCCGCCAACACACCTACTCTCAGACTTCGGACTAGCAGGTGCAGACAATATGACCCTTAATACGACTATTAGTCACAAAGATTTCCCCTCAGTATTCCTACGCCTCCAACCACACAAGGTGGTCATGCACATGTACTCCCCTACGTAAACAGACACCCGTTACTGTCTTACGCAAGAGTTGCCTCACAGCCCGTCGCGAGGACTATTGCTACCCGACCTCCAATCGGACAATTACAACCTTATGGACAACAACCAAATAGCGGCAGGTCAAATCGCTAGATGATATCCTTGGTAACTAACATATATTTCACCGAAGTCTTTTCACACCAAGAGCGAGGTTATTAAGTTTACTTAGGCAATAAACACCTCGAGATATCGATCAAGGTTTCAAAACCTAAACTCCCGAAAGAGCAACCTTGTCATCCCAGTTGGAATCAAGCAGATAGCTGTAGCAAGTACGATATGATATGACCGCGAAGAACGATGTACCTGCAAATAACAAATTCAATAACAACGATCTTGATTCCACTCAATATCTATAGTTTAGGCACACAAACCGAAAGCGGCTTGCTGACAAATCCAGGTTAATAGATAAAGAGTATGTTCTAATCACAACGATCTTGAGTGGGCTTATATCAGAATAGAAGGACCTTAGAATAAACAAGATCGTTAGGTTTGATAGACGTGATAGAACAGAACACAAGTACAATACAAAGAAGACTAGTAAACATAAACTAGTTTCCTGTAAGAGGTACTTCTAGGCTTCTCGATCCTAAGAGAAGACTTTCACGTAATTCTAGACCTAGAGCAAAAGCTCAAAGGTAACTGAAAAGAAAAGCGTCAATACAAGCTTACAATTCCGAAGAAGAGCTTGGCCAAGGGGATAAAGCTTTCAGGAGAGATACCACTCCTATTTATATTGACTAAGGCTTTAGCTTTGAAATGAGGCAAAGTTAATTTCGGAAATTCCACAAAGCACATTTACATAATAGTTCCGAAATTCCCCATTTAGTCTCATAGCATTTAATGAGAACTAATACTCTAGCATTTTACATTTAAGAAAAATATATTTTCGAAACATGTTTAGCCAAGAGCAATCAAAGCAAATAATATCTTAAGGTATATTTGGATATTTCTTTTTAATTCGAAATATAACGCTTACCAAATATGATACCTGGGAAAGATCTCAATTCGAAAACGTGTCCTTAGTTTCGAAAATCTCCTTAGATATTATTACTTCCAAATGTCGTCACCAGCTTTAATAATGTCGACATTACTTCCTTGGTATTGCTGGGCTAACCAGACGAACCTAGGTGGAAGTGGGATCTGGTCCAACTTGGTTCAACGTTCCGCATAAACGTATCATAACAAACGTGGACAAAGCCTTGTGTGTTAAGCTTAAGTGAACACATTGGTTCAGACATTCCGAATCACGCAAATAGATATACCATTGGAAGTACGGTGCGAGATTCCACGAGTAACTAGCAAAATGTTAAATCTCCTGAATTCTTGATTCTAATATAGATGTCACGTTAATGATATCCAAGAATTCAAATCAAAACATCAAATGAATAATCAAATGAATATTTGATCAAGTAGTAAAGCATACGAAGATTTAATCACGTACAGTATTGATCCGGAATCATGTGTCCACTAACTAGAGCGACTAACCATATTTCAGATGATGACTCAATCCCACTTAGTTGTACATTGAAGATGAACGAATTCAAACTTCAAACCGAGAATATCAAACTCATTAATTCGTTGAAGAACAAATCAAAAAGATAGAGTTTGAACTTCGAAGTTACGCATTCTGAGTCAACCATATTATGGTTTCGAAACGTACATCTGTTTTGGCAGAAACCAAATTAAGGTTTCGGAACCTAAAGTTTATTATATGACCAGAACCATATTTAGGTTCCCAAATCAAGTTTCCATATAGCGAAACCTAAAGCTTGGTTTCGAAATCTAGATTCTGTTTAACAAAACCTTGGTTAAGGTTTCGAAACAAGAAACACATATTAAATTCTTCACAAATGTTTGGTGTCGAACTTGAGAGTACATGTGGTCGAGAATCGTTTCAGCATCACACCTTTTTAGCCTCGACGCATAGGAATATATTTTCCGGTTCACATAAACCTTTAGGAAACCCCTGGTCTTTTCGACCTTTTAGATCTCACATGGTCAAGACACATTGACCTCGATTCTCAAGTCACTGTAAGCCACACAAACATAGTTATCTAGTGGAAAATGGGCTGAATAGGACCCCACAAAAACTGTTCTATTTTCCAATATAGAACAGTTTTTTGCAGTACTTTATTCCGTACTAAATTTTTCGTCCTTCTTTTATAGTACAGATTCATGTTTGTCTTATATATAGAACTGTTATTCCTAGTGCTTTGAAAGGACAGTTAGATAACAGTACTTTAAATGATTTTTTTTATAATATACAATAGACACAATTTCAGCAAATCTGACTGGGATTCAGCCCAGTGAGATCATTCTGAGCTGACTGAACCTAAACTCACATGAAATGAAAAATCAAATTCAGATGAAATTTAGACAAATTTCATCTGAATCAGATTTCATTCATTTAAACCATTCAACTCACATTTAAATCCATTGTACTGTACTTTCTCATTGAATCCATTGTAGTTTCAAAATCACTAATTTCAATGAATTCTTTTACATATATAAAGCCAAAAAAGCATCAATATAGGCTTAGTGCATATATACAGAACTAAGAAGACTCTTCACCATTCCTTTCATCCAACCACCAACATAGCGACACCACCTTAAGGAACAGAGAGTTCTAAGCATCCAACCTTTTCGGTAGATTGTGCATGGCCAGAGTAGTCATACCTGTAAACCATGGATTCAAAGAAGAACTAAAAATTCATAGTCATACCTATAAAATGTTAGCATTACCTTCATCGTGCTACTAAGAACATATCAAGAAATAAATACGAAAAATTCTTTGAAGTATCATCCAATATGTACTCAAGACATGTTAAAACTGAACTGACATATTGACTGGTCTTCCTTTATCACTAGTGGAAAATATCCGATTAAGCCTGAAAATTTATATGGAGCGTAAAATTAGACTGAGAATTTCAAAAGCAAACATGGTACTTGGAAATTACATATAAAATTAGACTTAGCAACCATGGATATGAAGCTACCATTTGTAAACAGTCCAAGCATTTCCATGACATCTAAAATGCGCAGTTGTCTCGATTAGAAAGTACTCAAGGTAAAACTGGAAAAGGTGTTCATTTGACTCCAAGGAAAAGTTACTCGAGTCTATATCGAAAACCGATTCAAGACGGGAAATATAAAACCTATACAGTAATTACAAAGAATAGGAAGCAAATCGCAGGAAGGAAATCACATACAGATTGTAATGTAGATAGATGCCTTACCTCAGTGGCAAGAAACCGCATATAGAACGAGAGATAACCAGGTCCAGCACAGCAAATATACCTGATTTGGAAATAGCAGAAGGTTTATCGTCAAAGAGTCACTCAATTATTCATAAGAATTTAAAAAAGATGCAGGGCTACAGTCTAAACAGAATAACGGCAAATGGCATAACAGGAATTAGTGATAAAAATGAAAACATTCTGCATCTAAATATAAGACTCAAAGGCTTTGGTAATTACCTAGTCCATGCTCTACCAAAACAATAAACTATCTTCTCACTCGCATACTTGAGGTATTTTCCCATATACATGTCTGAACAAATACACTGTCTATAAAAATTGCAAAGACCAGCAATACATACATCTAACTACACCATGAACTAGTATAAGCATACCCACCGTCAAATCCTTTTAAACATTTAATTGATCCACTAATAGTCCCACTATTACGATCTAATGACCACATATCTAACATCATGGATTCTAAAGTACTTGACCCTATTAAAAATCACTAATCACAGGAAAGATTACCCACCAACAGATGACGCTCACAGAACAAACTTCATCTAACCAAGTGACACAGAAATTATCATCTTTATGTCCATGTACATATAGGTATACCATAAAAAAATGATTAGGAAGACAACCATCTCTTCCATCTAGTTGCATCACAGACTAAGTAACTGGAAGATGAAAAATCCTATAAGCTAGCATCTGAAACACATCGTACTAGCTTATATCAATCTCAAACAGTTTATATAAAATCATAAGACTACTGTAACCATATCAACCCCTTTAAATCTTTCATATACTATATAGAATTATTAGACCAACCATAATGGTTACAAGGCTTAGAACACCTACCTGATTGCGACTGGCCACCAATACTTCTTCTTTTCAATGCACTCATCTAAGATTCCACCAATGACACTCAAAAGTGATTGAGTATAGGCGTTCTGCAAGGTAATATATGTAAGACAAATGAACAAGCTACAGATGTTGAATGCATAAACAAGCAAGGAAATGTGTAAAAGTGATCAAAAAAGAATGATTTAGGTCAAGTAAATTCCTTTACCTTCATTGGTACTCATCGGTTCCCAATTAGAGAGATCCCCATATGTGGATTCAGAACTCACACGAAACCATCCCAAATCAACCACAGTCAACAAAATACCTAGCACACATTCCCGAAATTCACAAATCCTGATTATCAAGATCTAACTTCAGATTCCACATTGAAAAAAAAAACAAATCCACAGAACAGATCCATTAACCCACGAATCAAAAACAAAATAAAAATCCAAATTAAGTTCTTTTAAAAAACCCAAACGAATCAAAAAACCATAAGGAAAGCAGCGAAAATCAAAACTAGAAAACTGAAAACCCTAACAAAAACATGAAAAACTAGATCGACTGAATTAAAGAATTAAAATGAAGGAGAAGAAGTACCTACGTAACCAATTTTCAGCAGGTTCGAGATCTACAACTGGAAGAATGAGTTGATGGATTCAGAAGAAAAATCAAGAGAGGGGTTTGCTGATATGGTTAAAATAGCATATAGGGTTACTGATTTCTCCATTTCCATGGTTGAGATTTCTTAGGTTATGAGCAAAACCATTTCGGATATTTCTGTGGAGAAGATAGAAGAAATAGGTAGAAAGAGAGAGATAAGAAAGTGGGAGAGAGAGTGTCTTGATAAGTTTATACGCGTGGACCAGTTTCTCGAACTGCACAATTGTAATATATCTAGTCACGTTAGAACAGTTTTGATATACTCTTCCATTTTTCATTTTTTCTAGATCAGTTTTTGGTTGCACTATGCTGGGCTCAGCCCAAAAGTGTTCTTCTACAAAAACTAGTGTATGTTCTATTCAGCCCATTTTCTACTAATTACGAATCTGTTATATCTCATTGGTCACAATATATAAGTTTCGGACCAATAGCTTATGAATGCGAAAACCAGATTATGGTTTCGAAATCAACGTTAGTTTTACCAAAACCTACATTAAGGTTTCGAACATTGAAAATTCATAAGTTGAGATACACAAATATGGTTTCGGAATCCAGAAGTGAGATATGGCATACAAGATGTTCATATACAGAATCAAATGAATGATTCATAACTTCAGAGTTCAGAGCCAAACCAAGACGTCATATTCGAATCTCAGAAACAACAGTATTTCGAGTCTACACAACATAAGTGTGAGTCACAATCTCTCTTACATTGGCTCATATAAATATATGCAATCAATCCGTCAGAGCCAGACTAGGTAAAAAGAGACACAATACTGTGATGGATCAAATCTCATAGTACTACCGAGCTAACATCACATTGTTATATCCAACTCGAAAAGGTTTTAGGAAAAACCTTTATATTAACTTAGAGACGGAGAAGAAAAGAAAGTTCTAAGCAATATTGGAACGTCATAACTACACACTAATACCACAAGTGGTAAAGCGGAGTTATCATAAGACACAGCGATCACAAGTGATCAAGTCATAACGTAAAGCTCAAGCTGAGAGTTATGTTTATGTCTTTTGTAGCACAAGAGTAAAAGATAATGGAATCGCGTTATTTAGATTCACTAACCTGTTGAACGATGAAGCCGGATGTCTTCGTTTGATCTTCAGTCTTTCTTCAACTCTTCAACCAGTGATTCTAAATCCTACCAAAATCTTCCACAACCTAATGTGCCATATGACATATTAAATATAAGGGGGTAGGACCGGTGGATCAAAGGGGCGAAGGGATGAGGTACCTGAATACTTTTCGACTTTCTTCCCTTACCTGCTTCTTCTATCTTTAATTCTTATTTTTCGTTCTTATTACTTTAATTCTACACTTTCGGACAAGAGTGAGGCGAGTGCTCATTCAAGCTAACTCTCACATGACTTCACCTAATTGTGTGTTGTTTAGCGGTCGAGTTTTGATCACTAAATTTGACAACTAAGCTTGACATACCAACACTTAGTGAGGTTGACCGAGCCATGCTCTAACAATCTACCCCTTTGTCAATTTTAGTGACAAAAACTCTTTACATAGATGAACGAGAAATTTCAAACCTAAGTTCTACTCTTCGAGTTCTTCTACTTAGCTTGACAACACACCAATAGTACCTTCAAAATGTCTGCAAACAATATATGTACTATTGAAAAATACTGATAACCAATACACTTACTCCCCCTAAATGTAAGTTCGGATGTCTATCAATCTCCGACGTATTGTTATCACCTGTAGCACAACGCGAAAGTCTACAGTGCTAGTGACATCAAGTGTTACTCCCCCTTAGTTCATGCTTTCATTCATTTTTTAATATACGCGCATGCATTTTTCTCCCCATATGACACTGCTTTGTCAAAGACCAAGCACTGACCGAAGTCAAGCTATCAATATTTCTCCCCTTTTTTGTCAAAAATAATTGACAAAGGGTCTCGAAAATATCTGGGTACGAGATAAATGCTCAAGTTCAGAGAACTCGATTCAACATATAAGAATGATTGCAATCACACGGGTCAACATTTCGACAAGTTACACAAAATATATATGATAAGCTCAAGCAACCTGTCAGGAAATACAAAAGATATAAGCAAATAACAATTATATTCCCTAAATATTCCACAACCACGCTCCCCTAAAGATATATTTCTATTAAGCACAAGTTCACAAAAGAACTCTCCCCCGTTGGTTGTCATTCCCTCAGACATGAGAACAACGGAACAGTCTTTACCAGAGAAAGACTTAGACTTGGTTTTGGGTTTTCGAACATGTCCGTAGTCATACTAGATTATACCAAAACCATTGATTTGTGCGTATACTATAACTCCTAGTCAAAAAAACACAAGGATATCCAATAGTATTGTGACTAGCATAAAATCCATATTCCTTACATAGTTATACTCATACCTGCAACACAATCGTTAGTACAAACATAACAACCACAAGGAGGCATATGATATCAAGAAATTAAAACAATAAAGATCAGCTCCATAGGAGATAAAAGAATTATCTTGATAACCTGCAACATACATCCATAATAGATTCAGAAATATTAACTCAATGTTGCATTCGAAACTCACGTACTATTTAGGTTTTCTGATTTTCTACTTTTTATATTTTTCAGAAAATTGATTCGAAACTGCGTGAACAAATACAACATACACACATATGTTAGGACATTGTCCGGTCAAACCCACTAGCGTTGGTATGTCAAGC
>JAJJMA010191242.1:21891-37325 GCA_023529015.1 Papaver nudicaule | reverse complement strand
ACCATTCTTCCCCAACAACCCTAACTATAAAACCCTCGAAAGAAAAGAATTTTATGACAGAAGAATGGTTTCTTTATCTGTAATAATCACATTACGAATCGCTACTTAGAGGGACAGAAAGGAAGAACAAGTACAAAGGGCTTTTCTTTACGAATAAGGGTGTTAGTTTTAGTTCATAATTCTACAAGTACAAAAGGCTTTTCCTTATGTTGTTCTCCACCTCCTCATTCACCTTCTCCACCACCACTATATGTGTACAGTTCTCTACCGCCATATTTGTACACGTCACCACCGCCTATTTCACCTTTCCCACCACCACCACACGTGTAAAGTTCTCCATCACTTCTTCTTCTTTCACCTCCACCACCATATCTGTACACGTCCCCCCCCCCCCCCTTCACATTTCCCACCACCATCATATGTCTACAAGTCCCCACCTCCACCTTTACCATCCGTTCCACCACCATATGTATACAAGTCTCCCGACCACCTACACCAGTATGAGCTTGCATACGTCTACAACTCACCGCCTCCTCCGTCATACCTCTACTCATCTCTACCCACACCACAATACGTTTACTCATCTCCACCACCACCATATGTTTACTCATCTTCCCGACCACCAGTGAAGTCACCACCACCAATATATGTTCACTCATCTTCCCCACCACCAGTGAAGTCACCACCACCAACATATGTTCACTCATCTCCCCCACCACTAGTGAAGTCTCCACCACCACCATATGTTCACTCATCTCTCCCACCACCAGACAAATCTCCATCACTTAAGAGTTAGAATAAACAAACTTCTAATACTTTAATTATATATAGATCAGAGACAATATAATGCGGAAGGTAAAAGTAATGCAAGACACCAGAAGTTTTGTTAACGAGGAAATTGCAACCAGCCGAAAACCCTGAGACCTAGTCCATATTTGAACACATACAATATTAAGCGAATACATACGCTAGCCTACTATTAGACTTCAGACTGAAATGTATCGAGACTGAGTTAACCCTCCAAGTAACTCAGCTACCGTTGTTCTCCTACGTATCTTGACTCCCGCAGAAGCCTACACACCAGATTCCCCTTGCTGACGTCCTTTACAAGCCTAGGAGTTATCCACAGTACGTCGTGAACACTAGCGCTACCCTGCCTCTAATAGGACGCTTAGTTATACTCGATTTTCTTTCAACAAATAATACGATAGGTTATTTCCTTTAGACCTAAAATCAAAGTTAATGGAAATCGACTTACTGAGTAAGGCTTATTGATCTAGTTCGTGAATTACGTTATGGATCTTCTAGGACTTAAAACACCGAGTGCAGCCTTACAAAGCTTCTATCAAATATTTGGTCTTTATTGATTGAATTGACCGCAACAAAACAATCGACATAAGATACATGACCATTAATTTTACTTCCGACCCGTGCTTCACGATCCTCAAGTGAAGTCTTTCAAATAGTCGTAGTCCAAGAAAAGGACTTGGAGATGACGACCAACCTTTATGCAAGGATACACAGATATGTAGAGGATTGGTTTGTATCTTGCAGAAGGTCATCTATTTATATTGATCGTCAAGGGAGGATTTGCTTTAAAGTTAAGCAACCTTGAGTAGGGCTTAAGCAAGTTTCCAAACTTATAAAAGTCCATAGGCTTGTTTTGAGGTCCAACTCAATCTTCTTCTAAACCGTTGGTAAAAACCTAAAGGCCATGATAAGACTCGCCTTGATCAAATCAAAGGATATCAATGGCTTAGTAAGTATACCACTCTATGGAGTCCATGTAATTATACACGAACGTAAAAGACTGTTGTGGACAAGAGCTCCATGGGCCTTATTGTGAACGAGTTCGAGAATCCATTGACAAAAGGCAAAACCCTAAATATAGAAGTTTTTATCCATGGCTTACATGAACGCGTTCATGTGCAGTTTTTCTGAGTTCAGGAATTTCAGAACTCTTATATGAACGTGTTCATGAAAAACTGTTGAGTTCAGGAATTTTACCGTCCATCATATGAACGCATACGATGTTAAGGTGTAATTCAAGAACTAGCTATATTCCCACATTCTACTTATGCATTGGTCACTTAGTGATCTAATTAATGCTATGAAAATTAGTCTTTGATCCTTCGAGATCACTATAAACAATATCATAGACTATGTTATTGATAGAATGGTAAATACGAAACCAATAGGAAAACCTTTCTAACCTTTCGACGAGGACGATTAATATATTAATTGTAAGGTCTGGTCTTCATTTTCAATGGTATTCATCTCGAATACCTAACCTATCCTAGTCCGAAATGATATTGTAGACATAATCAAGGATTGAGTTTTCGTCAACTAAACTTGACAACTGACTTGAGATAGCAACGCCAGTGGGACCGGACTATGCTCTAACAAGTAATACTAGGAAAGTCTTAATTGAGTATAACAAAAAGGAATTTAGCAATATAAATGATATTATAAGAAAGTTGTATACTAACCTTGATGTTTTGCAGAGTGAAACTTCTAAGGATAATACTAGTACAGTTAAACAGGTGGAAGTTGAGATAGAAAAATGAGAAGATATCAAACATGATTTCTGTAAACAAAAGGCAAAAAAACTACTTACACAATGATGCAGATTAGAACACAAAGATGAACCATGTTAATCCAAACATGAGAATATCCAGAAATATAATAGATTCCCTGCGGCATCAGATGGCACTTGGAAGTGTGATAGATAAAGTTTAGAGGAGCTACTTACAAGCCACTTCATGGATGTTAGTACCACCACCAGCTCAGAGCTTAATGAGGATTTATTAGAATAATATTTAAAGTGTCATTACTTCATCTGACAATGAAATGCTCACTGCAATACGAAATGAAAAGGAAATTCATGATACTACTATGAGTATGAAAGTATGGAAAACACTTGGAAATGATGTCTTTCCACCTGGCTTTTATCAAACACACTGGGATATTGTCAAAGAAGAGGTTATCTCAACATTAATAACTATCTTTACAACTGGTTTTCTTAGCAAAAAGATGAACCAAACCAAGTTAAGGTTAATCCCTAAAGTCAAAATACATAAAGCAAAAGTTGTTGATTACATGCTTATTGCACTCTGCTAATTCTCAAAGCTAATGGCAATAAGAATGAAGCTAATTCTGGATAAGGTTATTTCTCCCTTTCAGTCAGCTTATGTACCAGGAAGACTCGTTTCTGATAATATTTCTTTAGCTCATGAAGTTATGTACAAACTGAAAAGAACTACAAGGAAAGGTGGTGAAGCTTATATGGCACTAATTATGTCAAAAGCTTTTGACGGGATTGAATGGGATTATCTAATACTGCAATGTCAAAAGCTTTTGCTGTTATGAAGAAGATATGGTTTTGCGACAAGTGGTGCAATCTAATACTGCAATGTATTAGCACTACTGAGATTTCAGTGATACTAAATAAAACAAATTATAAACCTTTTCATCCAACCAGGGGATCAGACAAGGGGATCCTATATCCCCTTATCTATTTACTATAGCCATGAAAGGCTTTGCAAGAGCTATGGATGCTGCTGAATCAAAAAGATTGCTGAAAGGAGTGGAGATTGCAAAAAGGGCACCACCTATTAGCCATTTTTTATTTGCAGATGACTGCTTGGTATTTCTGAAAGCAACTGGAAATAACATCCAAAGTTTGCAAGATATTCTACGAAAATTCACTGGCCGTTTTCGTCAATTGATTAATTATCAGAAGAGTGGTGTAAGTTTTGGTAAGAACATATGTACTAATGATAGCAGGCAAATTGTTGATATGTCGGGAGTTCAGCAAATGGATGAGAATAACAAATACTTAGGAACCCCTATTTTTCTTTTAAAAAAAAGTATCATTCTGTCCTCTCATAAACTCTATGAAAAAAAAGATTAGCTACATGGAGTGGAAAAATCATGCATCAAGCTGGTAGGTTTGTCATGGTGAAGCATGTCCTTAATAGTGCGCCCCTTCATTAAATGAGCAACTTTTCAAAATCCCTTTTGACACAATCAAGAACATTAATTCTCTTTAACTGAGGTATTGGTGGGATAAACCTGAAAGTAAAGGATTATTTTTGACATCTTGGCCTAGTATGTGCAGGAATAAAATAGATGGTGGCTTAAATTTCAGAGACTGACAGTGCTTTAATCATGGTTTGTTGTCTAAATCTGCTTGGTCTGTACTGCAAAAGACAGTCTATGGACTACATGTTTAAAAGAAAAGTAGTCCCATTCATGTCCTCCTTTGCATAGTGAAGCCATTGATGATTCAACGTGGATTTGGAAGAGTATCAGCTCAGAATTTGAATTCATTAAAAAGCATAGCAATTGGCCACATTGAAATGGAAGAAGAATCAGTGTGTGGAAAGATAAATGGGTGCAGAATCTTAATTCTCCACCTTTGCCAAAAATGAATATGTTGATACATGGTCTTACACTATGGTTTCTGATCTCATTAATCCATAAACTATGCAATGAAGACAAGATAATGTGTCTACACTCTTTGATTCTGCTAATGCTGACCAAATTCTATCAATGAGAATCCCAAAGCAGAGTGAAGATAAGCTGATATGGTTGCATAACAAGAACGGTAATTTCTCAGTCAAAAGTGCTTACCATGTACTGTATAACGCTAAGCATCATGACTGCTAATTACCAGCCAAGTGCAAATCATATATGGTGAAGGATTTGGCATCTAAATTTAATTCCAAGGGTCAAGTTATTTATTTGGAAATGCATGAAGGATATTATGTCTACAAGAGTTAGGATTTCTAAAATCAAGCAGATCCTGACATCAAATGTTGCAGATGCAAAAATTAGATGAAGATTTGAAGCATATTATCATGGATTGTTCTCTGGCAAGAGTAGTGTGGTTTCAGGTGCTGGGCATTAGAATCACTGATGGCAATTGGACTTTAGTTCAGAATTGGATTAAAGACAAGATTTTCTCTGATATCATCGCTGAAGATTTGAAGCGCAAGATGGCTATTACTTCATGGTTTCTTTGGAAAGAGATATGGATATGGTTTTGAGCATAAGCTGGATAATCCTGACAATGTCATTAAGAAAATTAATAATTTCCTGCCTAATGCTTTTACTGCAGGAAACATTACTAAGAAACCCAAAACAAAAGAGAAAACTGACACCAACAATGTTAGACAGAGTCCTCCAGAATCTGATCATATAAAGATTTTGTGATGGTTCCTTTTGCTATATAACTAATACTGGTGGTTAGAGTGTAGTTGCTCGTGGTTGTGCAGGACACCACTGTGGAATGGAGTGCGAAAGCGGAGGACATGCAAAGGATGAAAATGGAGTCTCGAGCCACAGATAAATCTGTTAGATGGGCAATCTCTAAAGGATTCATCAAAGTGGTGTTTGAAACTGATGAAAAAACCGTAGTAGATCGTAAGGCAAATAATAGTGTCGATGTTGCGGCCAAGTATGACGGCTCTTTGTAATGCTTGCTCTAAAGTTCGACTTTGACAGCTCTATTTACTAGCTTAATAAAATAGTGTAGGTAGGTAGGTTTTTTTTTTTTTTTTTTTTTTTTAAGGTTTTCAGACATTCGTAAGAAATCTTGAATCCCTGCCGTGAGGACCTTTTATTTACCCCACTATTTCGCTTCGGTTAACTCCTAATCAACGCCGCTCTTACTCAAGAAGTAACAACCAAAGAAATCAAGGAGGCTTTATTTTCTATTAATTCAGAAAGCGCTCCGGGACAGGATGGATATACGAGTAAGTTTTTCAAAGTTTTTTGGGATACTACTCATCCTCAATTAATTGTTATGGTTCAGGATTTCTTCAACTCTCTTAATCTGCATCCTCTTATGAACCATACAAACATCACCCTCATACTGAAAGTAGACCATCCGTCAAAACCATCACCATTCATACCAATAAGCCTATGCAATGTCACATATAAGATTATTTCAAAAATACTGGTAAATAGACTTCGCCCTATACTTCCATTTATAATAAGCCCTCATCAAAGTGCTTTTGTCCCACAAAGATCGATTCATGACAACATTGCCATTGCCGGGGAGCTGTTTTATCATATTAGAACATCAACGAATACCATTCATCCAAAAATAGCTTTGAAGTTAGATATTCAAAAAGCTTACGACACTCTGGATTGGGGATTCATTCAAAGAGCCTTTTCTGACTTAGGCTTCCCAAAAAAATTCATTGATTATATCATGATGTGCATATCTTCCGTAACTTATTCAATCAACATCAACGGAACTCCGCACGGGTACATCGCTCCAACCCGAGGCATTAGGCAAGGGGATCATTTATCTTCATATGTGTATATAATCTGCGCAGAAATCCTCTCAGCAAACTTAACTAAGCTTGAGAATCTTCAACGCATTCAAGGACTTCGTATTTCACTCAAAGCACCACCAATCCTTCACCTCATGTATGCTGATGATCTCCTCATAACATACAGAGCTTCCCCGAGGAACAACCTAAACCTAAAAAAATCTTCTTCATTCTTAGTCCACTTCTGCGGGACAACTAATCAACAATGATAAATCTATCATTATTCATCACCCTCAATTAAGTCAGCAGAAACTAAATGAGATACAACAACTCTTCAACATGACGGCTACCACAACTCCGCCAATATACCTAGGATTCCAATTCCAGCAAGGAAGATCATCAGATTGCAGCTTTCTCCCTCTTCTACAAAGGCTAGCTCGGAAAGCAAAATGATGAATGACGAAATGCCTGAACCCGGCAGGAAGGTTAGTTCTTATTAAACATTCCCTAACCCCTGCTACCAATCATATAATGCAAACCCAAACCCATGTTCACGAAAAGATAAATCAAATCACTAGATGTTTTTTCTGGGGGCATGACCCTTCAGAAAAGAAGCTCCATACCGTAGGATGGGATAATTTAATTAAACCGAAGAACCAAGGTGGATTAGGAATTAGAGATCCCATAATATAGCATTATTAATGAAAATAGTCTACAGTATCCATGATAAACCAGACGCAATATGGGCAACAATGTGTAAAGAAAAATACCTTCACAATGCCCCAATCCTTACCACAACGATCAACCCATCATCTGATTCTTCACTACAATGGAAGAAACTAGCCTCTATAATCCCGTTGTTAAAACAATACATTTTCCACCAAATTTGAACTGGAACTGACACACCCATCTCGGCCAATTGGATTCCACACCACCGTCCTATAGTCCCTAATACATACCCACAAATTCACAGAGTAGCAGACTTCATCGATCTTATCTCCCAATCCTGGGATCAAACAATCCTTAATCAACTTCAACCAGAAACTAAAGCGAAAATCATAAACATTCACCTTCCTAGAGATAGGCCGCCAGACACTATTATTTGGCCACACTCGAAATCAGGAAAATATACAACTAGCTCAGGTTACAAATGCCTAACACAAAACCCCAACATTCAAAACCAAGTCCCTACCTCCGAAACAATATTCATTTGGACACTTCCGTGTCCTCAAAAAATCCAACTTTTCTTGTGGAAAGCTTTAAATGAAGGTGTTCAGACATTCATTATCCTCCACCGCATTCACCTTACCAATTCACCTCTATGCCCTTGATGTCACTGAAACCCGGAATCTGCCGACCACCTTCTCTTAAGATGTAGAATAGCAAGACAGTCCTGGAATCTATTATTCCACCGCCTTCCATACAATAACTTGCCGAACCATATAAGCAACTCAACTATAATATCTTCCATTCTACATCAGGCACATCCTCCTATTGTAACCACAACATTCTGCTTCCTTCTTTGGGCTTCTGGCTTGCTAAAAATGATCTTGTTTACGGTCGTAAAACACAACACCCCCAGGCAATAGTTGAAACAACCCTTCAACTACAAAAGGAATATACTTGGGCCAAAACAGTTTTACCTCCTATCCTCCCCAACACTCAACCACAAATAAATATCAATCACCACCAACGCATTCCAACAACTATTTTAGTAGGATGGCTCCCACCAGACCCATGTTGGATCAAAATCAACACAGATGGTGCAGCAAGAGGATATCCCGACCAAGCAGGAAGTGCTTTCATTTGTAGAAATTGCGAAAAAAAAATATTGATGGCATTTGCCCAACCACTTGGCATTACGACAACGATTATAGCAGAAACTTGGGCGATGCTTCTGGCAATCAGAACAACAATAGAAAGACAGTGGATTAGTGTATGCTTCGAGACGACAAACTTAGTTAAATTCATCATCAGAAGCGAATAGCCGCCTTGGTACCTAAAAAATATGATAGCTATAATCAATCATCTTATTCGGGGCGTACATCGATGTTCGCTTCAGCACATCTACAGAGAAGCAAATCAAGCTGCAGATGGACTCGCAAATCATGCAAATGGAAGTCAACAAAACAACTACTCGACAACGATCTGGGACAATGTAACTCCTAATATTATACTGTAGAACAAATTGTAATGAATGACTGACTCCATCGAAGTCACATACCCTCGTGTAACCTTTGCTTAGTCTAATAAAATTTCCTAATGATTCAAAAAAAAAAAAAAAAATTTACCCCACTAGTGCTCCTTTTCCATATGCACTTCCCAACCGTACGTGAGTTCTACACTTCTACTTGAACTTTACCCCACTCTACTTTAAAGTAAAACTCCAAAGCAAAAGTTTCATTTCTTCCGAAATTCATTAGGGCTTGTTCGTTTCAGTTATGAATCTCCCCTCCGACATATACCTAAATAGGTTTGTCAGTTGTCACACATTCAATTTGCTTACATAATCTGATCATAGAAGGAAAGATTCTTTCATTCTTTTTCTCTTAATTTTGTTAGTACATTTTCTGGCGTTTCTGCCGGATTTTAGGTTTTTGTTGACTGATATCTCTCTAAAATTGATAGATTTTTTCAGGGTTTGTTATGGTTTATGTAATTATAGCATCTCCAACAGTGGGTGGAGGTCTTAATTTTTATTGTCACATAAGATCTAAGACCTAATATTCTTAAAAATGAATCTCCAATAGCGGGGGTTTTGAGTTTAAGGGTAATGACATGGACTACAAAAGATGTTAGAGAAAGTCTTAACTAGACTTTCGGAAAGACCCTCAATTTTATTTTATTTCCATTAACAATTATTTTAAATTGAATTAAATGGTTAAGATCTTATGCACATAAAATATCCTAAAGGTTATAACATCCACTGTTGGAGATTGTTTACTAGTTTTTAGGTTAATCGACGTGAACCCTTCAAATTAAAGGTCTGAATAAGACTTTCACATAAGAATTTTTCCACCCACTATTGGAGATGCTCTTATGTGAAATCAACAAGGATAATGAAACAAATTTTGAGAATTAGAAGTCCTTCGATATAGAAATTAAATCATTTGTTCCTTATTCCGTAATTTCTCTTAAAAAGGCTGCCTTTTGAGTTTCCTTGTCTTTCCCTTTTAGGCCATCGGGTTTTGGCCCCATTTTACTAATATATCCACATTTGAGAATCTTGGGAATTTTGTTTATCTTGCTCAGCAGGTACCTACATTTATTCTAAGACGAATAAAGGTAAAAGAAAATGTCTTGGTCCAGGCAGATAACCCGAAATCAGTGGATGAAGCTGTTTCGAAAGTTCAGAAGCTACTCATTCCGATTGATGAAAGATTGAATTTTCGATGAAGCTGTTTCGAAAGTTCAGAAGCTACTCATTCCAATTGACGAAAGATTGAATTTTCGATGAAGCTGTTTCGAAAGTTCAGAAGCTACTCATTCCGATTGATGAAAGACTGAATTTTCACCAACAACGCTTAGCTACAAGTAACAAGAACCTCCCGAGTTATGCAGAATTTGTGGTGAGGAGATATGTTTGCCCTTGCCGGAGTTTATCTTTTAATTGCTCATGCTGCAAATGTAGTAGAAGCCATGTCTTTGTCACTTGCCCTGCAAATGTGGTAGTTTGAATTGTGAAAATTTTGGAGTGTCGTGCGGGGTGACAGTAAATGCGCAGCGTCATGTGAATTCTGACTTTTTGAAGTACTTGCTATGTGGTCTGCCATTTCACCATGAAGATGATGCATTGAAGATTCTTGTTTGGTGTTTATGGCTTTCTGATGTCAAGTTGGGTATACTGGCAGAGGAAGAAATGCTTTAAGAAGTTTATTGTTTTCCTCCGTTGACTGTTTTTCTTGTGGCACATTAACGTATTACACCTTCCTATTTTTTGTTTTTGTATTGGAGAATTTAACTCACGATGGCCTGTTAGATTTAGGTACTCACAGTGACATATGTGTGGGGTTTATGCCTGCTGTATATTACCCCTGGGTGGTAGGAGTTTTGTGCTTCAGTTTTTGAACCGCAGAACTATGATTTACTTCGATTGATATAGGGGGTACCACACTTTTCGGGGCTGATACCAATCCATAGATCCAATGGTCAGAAATGGCTAAAACTGTTTTGTCTTACATGGATTGGTATCAGCCCCAAAACATTTGGTATCCCCCCATATAAATGCTCTTCCTCTCGTTTGTTCACTTGGTTTGCAGAAAAGTCCAGCCCGCAGGATAGGCCAAGAGAATAGAAAGATACATTTTGCCCACGAGTATTTCTTCCCAATTTCTAATGCATTCACCAAAGGTCATGTGCCTAAACCATTTTGGTACTGTGCCCCAGTCAAAAATCATGCGTTTCCCTTCAGTCTGACCATTGCACCAATTAGTCTGTTACAGACGGTTGATGAGTCCATGGGATGTTGCAACCTGCAATGAAATAGTCCCCGACTCTCCTTGAGAAGGCGCAGTGTATGAGTAGATGAGACACAGTTTCTTCACTAGCATTGCATAAGCTGCATTGAGTCTCTTCTAGAACTGCATTATGCGGGACAACCAAGATGAAAATTTGAACCTTCGGTGGCATGTGTTTCACCCAGACACTTTTATGAGGGAAGAGTTGTTCATATCCGTTTGTTGGTTGAGAAGCCACTTATATCCCTCCTTTGCAGAGTAGCTAGCTAGGTTACTTACTATAGCTGAGAGAGTCTTCTTCTTCTTCTTCTTCTTTCTTCTTCAATAACAGGAGTACAAGAGGTTAAACTATATGTAACAGAATCTTGAATCAAATGGAAAACCAATAAAGGATCCCACATCCGATGGAAAGGGTGCTGAAATGGTGTAAGTATCATCATTGGTGTTGTACGATACCACGCACCTGCTGCTCGGACACACACAGAGCATAAAGATGATACCGGTCGATGACATAGCTAATGGCACACACACATCCCCGGCCTCGCAATAGAGTGCTCTCAAATCCTTGCGGTACATTCTCGTCCAGCTATCATGGCTGTTGTAATTCTTTAATACCCAAAGTTCAGTCCACTCCTTATTACTGATCAGAACTCCAATCTTTCCATCAATTAAGATTAAGAAATAATGATGAGCTAATTTACTTTCTGCGATATCAGGCGGAAGTCGGATGACTGCATTCCACTTCTCTTGCTCTATGGAAAAAACAAAGATTTGACGCCAGTAGTTAACCCAATGTAAACACCCATTAATTAAAATACCACCACCACCATACGTATCAGCCAAGCCACCAAAAGTATTCACATCGGCTAATCTCCTCCATGCCCTAGTGACTGAATCAAAAATCTCGCAATGGTACTTGTCACATGCATCCCTGACACTTGAAAGACGAACTATCTTGTACTGCAACGTAGGGTAAGTTTGTGTCACCACTATTCGCATTCCCTCAGTTCGAAATCTGGTTCTAGGATTTGGTATCTGTTTCCATTCTCGAGTAGCTGGTTTACATATGTAGAAAACTGGAATACTCTTTCTTGTCTGTAACTTAACACAACAAAGTAGGGAACCATAAGGAGAAGAACCTACAATCTCAACTGGTGACGGTAGAAAGTCGAGAGAAGGAGATGGATTCCAAGGGGGACTAGAAGGATCATCGTTGAATGGGAAGAATCTGATAGTATCTGATATGTTCTCAATAGAACGCTGCATGACAAGGAAGAATCCTGATGCAACAATAGGAGTCCTCTGAGAGTGAATGAGCTGGAACTTACTCTCATGGATGTGGTTCTGCCATTCTCTGCAAACCCAACGAAATTGACGTAAAAGAGCACCAAGGGACACTCTTGTTAAGATCTCAAATACTATAACTTCATCCGGCAATATGCTTTGCTTCAGTTGTATAATACCTTCTTCACATTCTCCAGAACTCTTCTTCAACACCACTTGATCTTTGGATCTGGCAGCAGCAGTAGATACAGGTGACAAATACGTAAGATTCCTATCAATAACAAACAATGAGCAAGCATTTACAATGAGTCCTTCTTCACATTCACCATGTTCTTCTTCAAAACTCTTCTGTGTAGCCATTTGAGCGTCAAAAGCTTTCGATTATACTCCTTATAACTAGGTGAGGTCGTACCTGTTAATATTGTGCAATAAGATAAATATCAACAAAACGTTCACAGATTAAATAGAGTCGCTTAGAACGACTTCTAAAGCTAAGAACGCGATGATAACCTAGTGTGGAACAACGTCTAAACTCAAGAACCCAAAAGATCACCTCTCAATCCAGAGAAAACTCAATAATATTCATAGAAGGTCTGATTTATGTCGTAGGTTATATCTCTTTATATAGCTATAGCTCGGATTTCTTCGCCTAGTTGTTGATGGTTTCCTTCTGTTTCCTAGACCTACTACCGATTACCGATTACCTTCCTAAAACTAGGAACATTTCTAAGAAGCTCTTTCTACACTGATCTTACCAAACATAGTTTCTGTGTAAAATTCTAATTAGAAAAGTCAGATTACAGAGAAGATTAATCAAATTGAGTCAGAAACACACTATGATCAGAGACGGAATACCAAGATAAGGTGATACTTTAAATCAAAACTGTGGATTGAAAATTCACTGAATTGTGATAAAATTGACTCCATGATTACCAAATTTGTGATCGACGCAAGATGATTCGTACGAATTGTGTTGAACCAACCTATTCTGTTCTGATTTTTCTCGGTTCTTAGCAATTTCTAATGATAAAGGAGACACTTAGCAACACGTTTTTTTTTTTTCATTTCTAAGCATTTTCACTAGTGATACAGCTTAAAACCGCAATACACAGGATTTCATAATCTTAAAAACCAGAAGCAGATACAGTGAAGCAAGTAAACTACGAATTCAATAAATTAAGACCACCTGCAGTTGAAAATCCGGTGAGGTGTTACTCGGAGCTCTGCCCAACGAACAACCAAACCTGAATCATGAAAGTTAAGGCAGATAATAATCAATTTGAATCCTAAGACTGGGTTTGAAGCTTCAAAATTTTGAGATGCCCTAGTTATTCTGCGGACTGACATGAGAGGAATCCGGAATGGTGTGCGGTGTGGGCTTAAGGGTGATGTGTTCGGATACGGTAACCGGATTCATATCCGAAATTACTAAACAGTTCGTCTGGAGTTCATGTTATGCAAGCACTATGGTGCCTAAAATATATGATATTTACACATATTGTGGGTAAAAAAAATAATAAATAAAAATAAAAATGCAACCGCTATGGTTAGTTAGAAAAAACACCTTTTTTGAATCCGATATTTTTTTTTTTATAAAGTAAATTCCGAATTTTTGGTAAAAAAAATGTTTTTTTTTTTTTTTTTTTGGATTGTTGGCCAGTAAAAAAGCCAGAAACTCAAAACAAACTCTAAGCTAGAAAAAAAAAATTAGGAACCAGAAGCTTGGACTTCCTCGAGCTGTAGCTGCGAAGCAATACAAGAAGGTGGTGGGGAAGATATCCACTCCTGGTGGACATTGTGCCGAAAGGAAAACTGTGCGAGCTGATGTGCCACTTCGTTGGCGTCTCGCGAAATAAACTTGAACTCCAAATCTCTAAACTGGGTAGCCTTCTGCATAATCTGGGTTTTGAATCTTAGTATTCTCCATGGGTCTCTGACTGCTGTACCATTTAAAGAGTTAACCACCTTTTGTGCATCCCCTTCAATAACCACGTTGCCAAACCCCCTCTCAAAAGCGAAAGATGTTGCTAACAAAAACCCTGAAGCCTCAGCCGTTAAAGGGCTATACGTGTTTCCTGAATCCGTCTTAGCTGCGATAAATCTTCTGTCTTGATCTCTTGCCACAACCGCCACTGCCGCATACCCAATCCTCCATGATGCGTCCACTGTTATGCTAATAAACCCCCTAGATAGAGGAGTCCAAAGCACACCAGTAGAAGGTGGTGAAACTGCTGCCAAATTAGTTGCCATCTGAACATCATCTGGTTCAAAGAAATAAAACGTGTTGAACCAGTATAACTCATGCCTAATAACAGCCTGAGTTTCGATCCTTTTCTTCTCGTAGATAAGTTCATTCCTTGCTCTCCATATTGCCCAAAACATACACGCACCCATATTGAAAGCGTATCCATCATCATCCTTCTCTAACCACCTGAGAAGGAGCTCCTTTATTGTCACATTTGGTTGGAACTGCAACCGTAATCCGAGAGGGCAGCCAAATAGAACAGCCTGCGCAACCTGACAATGGACAAATAGGTGATCAATTGTCTCCTCTTCTGCACCGCATGAGATGCAATCTGGTTGAACCCCTTCCAAGAACCGAGCCAGCCTTTGTCGAACGCCAATGCCCCTGTGCAACACCCACCAGATAAAAGAATGGATTCTTGGTGCCAGTTTCCTAACATTTCAGAACCTTCTCCATGGTAGAGTCGTGTCATTCATTCCCGAGGATTCACCTGCCTCATCATGTTGTGTTTTCTGGAAGGATTGAGCCGTGAATTCCCCATGGTGTGTATGCTTCCATATGAGTCTATCCGCCTCTCCATAGTTGACGTATACCTGCAGTATATGGTTAGCAACAAATGGGTCAAAGAGAGTTCTTATCAGCCCTTCGTTCCACCCAGTTTTGTCCGGCAGCAATAGCTCACTCACCCACTGCACCTGTGGCTGTGCACCCTCATCTACCTGTAATGTGCAATCTGGCAGTGTTGGCACTCATGGATCTGCCCACACCCTTATATCTGTACCCCCTCTAACTAACCATATACACCCTTTTTTCAGTGAGTCTCTAACCTCCAGAATCGCACTCCAAGAGGAAAAACACCTCTGTGGCTTCTTTACTGCCCAAAAAGAACCTTCCCGGAGATATTTTGCCTTCAAAATTCGGCACCACAAAGCATCACTCTGATGCAAAAACCTCCACGCAAGTTTCGCCAGTAAAGCCTTGTTAAGTTCATCCAGATCCCTTAGACCCAAGCCACCTTTTTCCTTGCTAGTCATAAACCATTCCCAACGTAGATAGTGCATCTTTCTTTCCTCATTAGAATGCCCCCACCAGAAGTTTCTGATGATCTCAGTTAACTTACCTGTGATCCCCTTAGGTATTGAGGTAGTAGCCATATAATACACA
>JAJJMA010191229.1:0-10191 GCA_023529015.1 Papaver nudicaule | reverse complement strand
TTCATCTGATCAGTAATAATGTTTTTGTTTCTTCTCATTAATGTCCACAAGTGGAGTGCACGTGCGTTGCACGTCGGCAAACAACAGGTTGTGTAGTTTTTCGTGCATCACTGTGAGAAAAGAACTCAACAATCGGAATGAAACTGATTTGAGGACACCAAATTCAAGGGAACCGATTTTTCGAAATCTGAATATAAAGGACTAAGTAAACAATAAGTAGTTGGCAGTACTAGGTAGAAATTGAAGCAATGTATTTGAAAACAACATCTGAAGCAATTAGGTTGTTAACATATGAGTGCTATATAAAAATTTGTTTCTGCCAAGCAATTCAACAGTATTACGTACTCATTGTTAGTGTACAAAACCACAACGTACAGGTATGTTAATTGACATACTAAATTGTACCTACAAATGCTATTTAGACTCGGCTCCTAATAATCAAAAATTAGTTTCACCTTACCACTACTTTCTGCCTCCTCTTTTTTGCTTCCAAATCTTACTGCTTTTCCCGTCCTTAATTATTTGATGCTCATGTTCCAGCTTCTTGTTTCTTTGACTGTTGGCATCAATGGCTTCCAGTTTCTTGTTTCTTTGACTGTTGGCAGTTAATGCAGCTCTTCCCTCTCTATCGCGGATACGGCGTAATTCCTGAATTGATGACCTATCAATCATTCAGCAACATTGAAGTGTTTTTTAGTCTCTTGTAAGCATTGCGCTTCAAAAACAAACCTTAAGCCGACCTACAAAAATTTGTGCTGTTGTTACTTGTAAAATAAAGATACTATTCCATTTTGCCGCGGCAATTCATAGCAATTTGTAGTTTAAGATTTACCCTGTACAGCAGCAGCAATTTCAATGCAAATATCAAAATAGCTCTTTTTCAATGAACTTTCAAAACCATACAAATTGATTGGAGAGACCCTAATCATGATGATACATTCAACCCAATTTCATAATCTGTAACTCCATGACATCAAAATACAGTAAACCATAAACAGACAAATACATAGCAATAGCTGATTGAAGCTTAGCTATTCAGTTCATACGACAAACATAGATAAATACAATAACCTATATAATTGATTCAATCTAATTGGTTTCAGTAACTTCAACCTAAATGTGACCTATATACATCAACCAAATCACCAACACCTAATATCTAAATTGCATCAACAACCTAAATCGGTTAATACTATACTAATCCATGTATCTCAACCACCTAAATCAAAAAATCCATAGGCAGCTATACAAATACAACAAACATACAATTGAAAAATTTTAAACTCATAGCCATAGATGTTGAATTAACCTTAAAATCAACTTTATTATTCCTACTACTCAATCTTGCAACCACAACAACAACCATCAACTATATCAAGAAAACCAAACATAAACATCAAACCAATGCCAATTGTACATAAACATCTATACGCAGTATCAATTGGCCTTAAAATTAACAAAACCCTAGAATATATTCCAAATTAAAAAAAAAAAAAAAACATGATTCTATGAAATTAGAAGTTGGGAATCACATACCTAATCGAAGAAGATGAAAACCCAACTAATTTGTCAAGATTAACTCTGAACCACCATCTTCATCAACATCACCATATTCGATTACAGAAATCGATCGAAGTCTGTCTCATCAAAAATTGTGAATCCAAATTATATTGTATGCATAAAAGCCATTAAGAAGTCTGTCTGCTCATCTTCGTTACTCAATTGAAACCCTAATTTGAATCAAAGCTAATTGAGTGACTCGAGTGAACAGAGATTGAATTGGAGAGGAAGACAGAATTTTTTATCGAAGAACAGGGTTTAATCTGCTGATGTATCTTCATAATCTTCAATCAATTACACGAAGAATTCATCCGTCAAATATTTGTTTTGCTAGAAGAACTAACAGACCAACGAAACTCATAGATTTGGTTCAGGGAGAAAGAGTATTGTTAGAAAAGAATTCGTCGATTAGGAATTTAGGAGAGTGAGATTCGAACCCCATACGTTGGTTTAGCACGTTGACATATTTATCCTTAGTAACCATTTTTATTACGACTACGCAAGAAGAAAATAAAAATCATTTGAGGGGTAACTTAGTCAGTTCATGTCAAGCGGTTGAAAAGTGTGACGGAATTTTTTTCGGGAATTTGGAAGATCTAACGGATGTGGTTCGAAGGTGAAGAAACGAACGGTTATCAAGTGTGGATGGATTGAAATTGGGTTGCTTGCATTAAAAAGGGGGGAGATATCCTGTAATTTGCGGTGTCTGCCTTTGTTTCCTCACTCTTGGTCTGTACTTCAAACACACCAGCCAAGCTATACATTACTGTCTTTTCTTAGGCACAATTCCATCTTTGTTATGGAACTCCGACCGCGTATTTGAATGGATGACAGAAGTTTTTAGTTCACTTGGCACTGGCAGAGGTTCATTTTATATGGATGGACCCATGTTCTCAAAATATCGATTTCTAGTAACCTGTCACCCTAAAAACCTTGAATATATACTCAAAACCAACTTCAACAATTTCCCAAAAGGCGAAAATTTTAGGGAAATTTTTACTACTCTTGGTGTTGGGATCTTTAATGTGGATTCTGATACTTGGAGACTACAAAGAAAACTGGCTCATGCAGGTTTGGTATTAGGAGAGTTTAAAGCTCTAGTTGCTAACACAAGCCGAAAGGTGGTGGAAGAACAGTTAGTCCCACTTTTAGCTCATGCAGCCGAAGAAGGGTTCTGCATTGATTTACAAGATGTGTTTTCCAGATATGCATATGACATCAATATGGGTATGATTTTCGGGAGGTATGAAAACTATCTGCACATAGGTCTTCCTTCAAATGAGATGGCTGAGGCTACAGATGATTCACAGCGCGCCTTATTCTATACTATAGGAACATAGTGCCTTCATTTTTATGGAAGTTCCAGCGTTTGTGCAGAATTGGTAGCGAGAGAGCGATAATCAAAGCTCAAAAAATGGTAGATGAAAGCTTTACAGGACACATTCTTCAAAAGAGAAAAGACTTGCTTGCAGGAGTTGAAACTGACGATCTCTTATCGATTTACATAAAAGCTCTGTCAGATAACGGTAGTATTTTTGCTTCCTTGGCTAGGAAAGACAATTATCTTAAAGATGAAATGCTGAATTTGTTCTTGGCCGGACGAGATACTATTACGTCTGCGCTCACTTGGTTTTTCTGGTTAGTGTTGACGACACCTTCTGTCAAAGCAAAGATCTTGGAAGAGTTGAATTCTGCATTATCTTTGGCCAGGAGAACCCATACATGGCCATGGGTTTTCCGTCCAGACGACTTAAAAGGATTGGTTTACTTACATGCGGCTTTATGTGAATCCTTAAGGTTATATCCACCACTTCCTCTCAACCGAAAATATGTTGTGAAGAAAGACATACTTCCTGATGGGAGTGTGGTGACTCCTGGAATGGAGATACTGCTTTCATTCTATTCAGTAGGAAGAATGCAATGGATTTGGGGTGAAGATTGTTTGGTATTTAAGCCGGAGAGATGGATAGCTGAAAATGGGAAGCTAATTGCTGACCAGACGTCCAGATTCGTGCCGTTTAACATTGGGGCAAGAAGTTGTTTAGGCAAAGATACAGCCTTTACACAAATGAAGTCTGTTGTTGCAGCTATGCTATTCAACTTCCATATAGAGGTGGTGGAAGGTCATCATGTGTGCCCTCAACAGGGAACAACCCTCTATATGAAAAATGGGCTGCAGGTGAGTGTTGACAAAAGAACAGTAGATTAAATCCTACTACTGCATCTTTGCAATTGCAACATACTGTGCTCCTAATAGGTATATGTTTCTCTCTTAGTATTGTTTTCTGAAGTGCATGTTTCTGTTAGCCTTGTATTGTTTGCCTCAGATTATGACCTGACCCTGTCAGTCAGGTGAAGTAATTCTTGTAGAGATATTTTTCTTGGTTTAGTCTTTGATAGGAATCAATCCTAGAACCGTAGCTGAATGTACACTACAATTTTACAGTATCCATCAAGAGGAAGAATGATGGGATCAGTTTCCTTGTTTACTGTTGAACAAGGTAACCAACAAATGATCTAACAGCTAAAAAAAACATTCATAAAGTAGAGCTGATAGAAACTGTGCAGTACTTTCGTCAAATTCGACAGTAAATTACAAACTCATTTCGCAGCAGTAACCATTTCGAGATAGAACAAGCAGGGGTCAAATCCACAAATTATTAAGGCTTCCCAGATTTGTCTTACTGACTAGTCAGCTTGAGAAGAAAACTTACTCACCCCAGAAAACAAAATTTTGCATGTAAATTCAGGGTTTGCTAAACATTAACACTAAAATTTATATATCATCCGATGAGGATCGAGAACGCATTGGGGGGTACGCTGTGTTTATCAGACATGGTAACCAGTGAAAGTAAATCCTCTTCCTGCGATCTCACCAGCACAGAACCAAGCAAAGCACTCCAGACCAAAGAGGGCAGCGATACCAGCATCCTCAACCTTCAGATCTTGCCTATTCTTCCATAGCTGCTTGACAGAACCAACTTCCTTCCAGAATAATTCGGTACGGCCAGGAATGCTGCAGAGAAGATATTGAGTAAGATTTAAGATTCATTGTGTTCTTATATCATGTCATTGACGAAAGAAAAAACATGCAATTCAGGCATTAAGAATGACAAAGAAGAAAGCAAACGCATCTTGCATTAATCAAAAGGTTAAGATATGCATCCAGAGGTTGTACTGTCAAACAATGTAATCAAAGAGAATTAAACACTTTAAAAGTTGTCATTTAAGGAAAGTTGTCATTTAAGGCTACAAGGAATACACAGCCACTGCCACCTTATAATTAAAAATATGCACCTTAGAAAAAAATGCAAAGTCTGCTCGTCCATCACTCAAAGAAATAAAAAGAGAGTATAATAAAGAGCCACGTATGGCCTTTCTTTAACCCAAAATTGAACGACAAACGAACAAAGTATGTATCTATATGTAAGCGAATCTGCACAGAAGTATCTCTTCTTCTAGTAACCATATCTTGAAGAGTTTGAAATCCGAGTCTTACATTTGGGAGCAAATGATAAACCATTTTCCAAATGCGCCTAAGCAACATCAAAACTTGGCAATATGAAGGAATATTTACTAAGTGACCAGGAACACTGAGTCTCTATGATGCTGCTGGAGAACTAGGCCATGACGGGTTTAAGAAATATGTAGTGTCTCCACTCACCAACAAATCAATATGAGACCTAAAGACTCTACCAGGCTCATACCGTTTCTAGCTCAACCCAACTAAAACATCTGGGTTGGGTTTCTATATCACATTCTTGATGATAATTAGTCTGTATACTTCAGTAATTCAGAAAGGAAGCAATTGACATCTGACAAAGCAGAAAAGGCATCTTAAAGGCCTATAATTAAAAGATGGAAATATGCATCCATAGGTTGTGTACTTAAAATACTGTAATTCAAAGAGAACTATAAAAACATTGGAAATTTTTTGTTTTATGAATATAGCGTAATATATAAACATGTCTAGAACTCTAAGAAGTTCTAGCACCAATGCATCGAAGATTTTGAACTCAAACTCGAGTTTGTGTACCCGCCTAGAATCATTCAAGCAAGTCATATGTCAAACCATTTCTCACGTACTTGATACAGTACCCTTTACACAAACTAAAGGGAAAAAGTTTATCCTGCACTAGCTGCAAACTAAACAACTATCCAGAAAGAAAAAAAATACCAAAGTGACATCGGGTTTCCATTAATGCTGCTGATGAACTAAATTCTTTAGTCCCAAGTTGGGTGGGGTAAGCTAGAAAGTGAATACGAAGCATCCTGGTACTGCTCAGCTATTTCCTAAGGGAGTGGCTGATTTTCAACTAAACAAGTGGTCACCCATCTTGGTACTGCTCTCGCCCTCTATTGGTCTACTGCTGGCTCACCAAGCCTATCGCAACCCTATTTTCATAGGATTGTGGGGGTTTTACCGTTGGCTCGGAATTTTTTTTTACTGAAGCTCTAATAAATCACACAAATCTAACAATCCACACACAAAAATAAGAATGTAGCTACAACACCGTAGCCGACCTTCAGAACAGCAAATACCAGAGTTGCGCAGTAAAACAACCAATATCCAGATACTAAACGTACAAAAACAAAGAGTACTAAACATAGAACCCCCATTCTCAAGCATACAAAGGACTCACAAACCCACACTAATTTACCACAAATATAACTTAAATTAACGAATCAAAAGTAGTAGAGAAATCGAACCTTGCAAGACGAGTATAGAACAATTGTTTGGACAATTCATTACACTTTTCAATAGTAGCTGGCTCTTGAACATACTTCTTGTTGTTCTCCAACATCTGCTTGTAGTAAGCTGAACCATGTGTTCTCACAAACTTTGTTGCTTGACATGCCTTACTTTGCAATTGAACCAACTTAGACGCCATCTCTATCAGTCAAACCTAAAAAAAAAAAAAACACCGCAGAAATAGAATCAAAATACTCTTAAAATTCAAATCAAAACCCTAATCAAACAAAAACCCAGATTTATATTAGCTAATCTAACAACCCCAGAGAAGAAATCGAAGAAAATCTTTACCCAAATAAAAACCCCCAAATTCAACAAAACAAACAAAAAAACAAAAAAGGTGCTTTTAAAATCCTAGATTTGATGTGAAGGGGTTGTAAGCAGTAAGGATGTATTGAGATCTGAGAATGTTAAAGAGAGTGAGAGATGATTTACCTGAGGAGTAGAAAGTTAGGGTTTTGGAGAAAAGGAAGAAAGAGTCTGCTTTGTATAGAGAGTCTCTTTCTTTCTGGAATTTCTTACGGAATAAGTTCGATTATAGTACCTTGGGGACTGGGAGAAGTCTTATGTGACCATTATAACCTCCAAGATTCATTTTCTCTTCTATGGATTCTTAGCTTTTTGAGGGTGTTTTTGGTATTTAGAAGACGAAATTGAGGGTGTTATTGGTATTGCAAGTTTCAATCGTGCCGTGCCGTGCCATTGTTGCTAGATGACATGAGCCCCCCAGACTTGCCCTTGGCAATGGCATTGTTGCCAGATGAAATGAGCCCAGACCTACTACCCTTGGCATTATAATTTGATTTTTTTTTCTTAGGTTCAAACTCTCAAAATCAACAGATGCATAGCATCACAAATCGACAACACAAACTCATGTGAGTACAATCAAAGTTAAACAACTTGAGAACACTCATCAAGTTGAACTGATAGACAAACTGCAAAATGGTATGGGTCAGATATGATATGACAGCAAATTACAGAATCCATACAGCAAAAAACCATTTCAAAGGAGAAAGGACAGAGTGGTCAAATCCACAATTTATTAAGGCAGCTAAGGAAAAAACTTGCTTCTGCAGAAAAACAACATTTTGCCAGTAATTTCAGGATTTGCTAACCACCGTCACTAGAATTTATACATCAAAGGAAAAAAAATCCAAAGAGGAACAAGAGATTGTCATTTGAAGCTTTTGGTGTTAAGATGTGTTTATCAAAAAGGTTAATTCCTGCAATCTCACCATTACAAAACCAGCAGAAATTTTCCAGACTGAAGAGAACAGAAATATGGAATCCTCAACCTTCAACTCCTACCTCTCTTTCCACAGCTGTTTCACAGAATCAATTTCTTCCAGGTGTGACCATAAGAACTGTGGAAAACAATATAAGGTTATCTCATGAGTTTTTAGACACATTGAATTGTACTATATAAATGTAGTAGTTTTACATCGTAGCAAAAAGAAGAAGCATGTAATTAAGCGATTACATCTGCAACTAAAAATTCAAATTTGAAATAAAGAGCTTTTCACTTATACCCAGCAGGCTCATCGACAAATATGGAAATACTTATCCAGAGATTGTACTTCCAAAAGATCTATTCATAAAGAATCAATTAAACAAAGTTCAAGCTTTTACAGTTATAAAGAGTTGATATGTTTCAGGACTTTAACCTACTTTGATAACCATTAAGTGGATAAAAGGTCCTGACATCCACGTGGAATAAAAAATGAAAGGCTACCCAACTGAAGACATAAAAATAAAATATAACAAAGTACATGAAACGGCAACAGCCATATTACTCATTAGCGATTCTTTCACCTATGTGGACAACAGCCATATCTATCACCTATGTGGACAACAAATGAACTAACTGTAACATGCTAACAGTATAGCTATCCAGAATTATATACGAGTCAAATGTTATTCTAGAGCTTAAAATAAGCAAAGGCACCAACACTGTTAGTTTTTCTAATATCAATCGGATAACCATCTGAGCGCAAATGGTAACCAAACTTTTCCTGTACAAGTGTCTCATAGAGATACAGAATCCTCTAAGTAAACTATGTATGCATTTCTTATATCTGCAGCCCATTCTAACAAAATTATTTCAACAACAGCCAATTACAGAATCAAAAAGGTCCCTACAAACACAGATCCAAAACAAAATTCAAACTCAAATTCTTACCTAAATTACATGACTAAATCCCTATTATCTCTACGTATACCTAAATCCTAAATCCTTTATCAGGACACTCTACATTATTCAAAGAATCGGGTATACAAACTATTCTAGTTGCAGACTCCATCTGAAAAAGAATCCTTTTTTGCTAATGTATCTACCAAGACAATAACAGGAGAAAATGACAAAAACTCACACCAAATACAAACAAAAGAACCGCAACAGCTAGGCGAAACAATGTCTCCTTCAATGCAGTACAAGAGCTAAGAACCAGAGGACGAACAAAAGGAAATGACTCCTAGGAAACAAAACGAACCGATAGGAAACTGTAACAACTCAATCATCTCCTAATTAACTGGACCTTAAGCCCGAGTTATAGTCTTACTACATAAAGCTATCTTAGCCATTTGTTTTAACCAATGTCTGATGTCCACACACGGGGGATAAAACAAACTATCTGGCAATCTTAACATTCAAACACTCTATTTTCACAATAATAAAATCTATTTACTTATTCTTTTTCAACAAAAATGTATCAATAAAACTGACCTTCCATATAGTTTGTCATGGCATGAACTAATCTTTTTTATTAGCTTTCTTCTTTTTCACGGCCCCTGATTTATATCCACACTTCGTGGGCTTCCCCCAAGGTGAGCAGGAAGGTCTACCTCCTTTAGTACGCCCCTCACCTCCTCCATGAGGATGATCCACTGGATTCATTGCAACACCACGCACATGTGGGCGTATCCCCAACCACCGGCTTTGCCCAGCCTTGTAAAGCTTTTTCTTAACATGAGTATTATCTTTATCTGTACCAATAGTAGCTCTGCATCTAGAATCGATAAGTTTTTCAACACCCGAAGGTAACTTCACAAGACACTTCACTCCCGGTTCCTTCATTACTTTAGCATAACTACCTGCAGCTCGAACCAGCTTTGCGCCTTGACCTGGTTTACATTCAATCCAATGCACATATGTTCCTGTACGTAATTCAGATAAAGGTACACAATTTCCAATCTGAGCAGTTCGATCAAGTATCTCGTCTCTACTACTTGCAGGTGGGCGTGGCCAATAAGCAGCCAATTGTTTTCTCACATCTCTTGTGGCTTGACATTTCTTAGCTTGCAGTTGATGCAACTTTAATCCCATCGCCACAACAAACCTACCTAAAAACATAACATACAAATTAAAACACCAGAAAATTAGAAACCCGATTTCACATTTACTAGAAACTCTAACCAAGAAACATCGGCAGTTGCATACACGAAACCCTGATAACAACATGAACAATATTTATCAGGTTACTTTTCCATATCCGCATGACCTAATCTAAAGTAATGGAGATAGAGAGCAGAAAACCAAATAATACTCTTAAATCTCAACTGGTAATGTTACGGGAATAATCTATCTTCCATATAACATCATGACAAAGTTTGGCCTCCAAACAAGAAAAACCTGCAGGGTAACAACATGAACACTACTTATCTAATTATTTCCATATCAACATGACCTAATCTAATGTTCAAATATATGAACTAGCTGTGGATTCTGAGTAAGGATAGGAAAATAAAATGATATTGCCATGACTAATCATTCTTATGATCCTGGAGTTACTTGTTTCAACTACTCCTAGTGTACTAATGTTATTTGAGTTTGAGCTTTCTGCATTCAGGTCTTCTTCCAATGCTCTTCTTACATCTTGTAT
>JAJJMA010191222.1:0-10258 GCA_023529015.1 Papaver nudicaule | reverse complement strand
GTGCGAATTGTCAAAGGAGCTAGCATAACCAAATCAAATCTAAATTCATCTCCATTTTTGAAATGGCAATCAAGAAAAACGGGTACTACGTGCAAAACCATCAAAAAGGAATTGTATTTTACCTGGGATCTGAGACATGGATTAAGATCTTCAGAGAAAAGGAATTGGAGAAAATCATCAAACGTAAGAGCGTGTCTCGTATATCTAGAAATATGGTGGCGTCGATGCATGATCTGTTCTATAATCCTCTCGGCGTCACGTACGGTTGCATCTTTCTCACCTTGAAATTGAACCAAGAATTCATGTAGCTGATGGGATGCCATTAAAGAACCCGATTGTGTGTATTTCCCAAACACAACTTTCATTTCTGGTGGTGCTTGAGTTTCATGCGCCTTGAATTTTCTACTGAAACACATGAACATCTTATAGCTCCCCATGATCAAAAATCAAGAATCATCTAATGAGATTTGTTCATTTTATTCATTTCTTTTCTTCTGCATTCTTCTGTTGATACTAATAATATCTCCTTATTTATTTCTCTCTCGTGTAGTTATTTATGGCTTTGTCAGATTCACGCCTTTTCATCGATTTATTTGCAGCATTGTTTAAGAAAATCACACCGGGGCGGTCTGACGTACGTGCTTTCTAATAAATGCTAAGAATGGCTACAAGTAGTACGTAACCCACAACCACAGGACAGATGTATTTGATTTTGGGTGATGATACTAATGACTTGACCTTAAAATTCGTAAGCACCTAAATCTACAGACAAATATAAGCAAACCTAGATGACTCATTTGAATTCTTCGTTCAGGAAGCAAAGTGCAAGGATATTAAGCTTGAATTGCAACAAGATAGAAGTATATATATTTTCTTTACCTACAATTGCACGATCCTTTCCCATTCATACGGAGGACCATGATCAGGTGAGATAAATGCAAACTTATGGCACTTCTTTGTTCTCCGGTTGTAACAAAATACACAGTCTTGGCGTTCTTGTTTTATGAGAATCAGATTTGTCCTTGCAAGAGCTTCAATGGAGAGTTTCGGATCCACAGTCCAGGCGTACGGCATTGTGATCTTCTCTTCAAACCACGCAAGCGAATCTTCTTTATACACACGAATGAACCACAAAGAAGCTTCATAATCAGATATTCTTTTGAAAACAGCTACATGTCCATCGACTTCCAGTAGGCGAAAACCTGGTGAAACTGAATCCGGATGGACTGGGATTTCATTAACATTGTCACTTTCAACATCAAATGTCAATATGCTTTCAATGTTACCATTATGCTTGAACGGCCAATGTATAACACCATTTACATAACAAGGATCATCGACAATCTCATCCGTGATTCCGTCGCAATGGATAAGTCGACCGTACTTAGTTGTGCCTACTCTATACCACGGAGTTGTTCCGCCAAAGTCATCCAGGACTTGAATCACCCAAGTGTGCTTCTTCAATGTCTTCGATATGCAAACAACTTTATAATGCTTAGTTTTTGGTATATACCCCAAGGCAATACTCTCAACTCTGCGTCCCACTGCAGCACCAACTCTTCCCTTCCCAAGCCAACTCTTTCTCGTCAGCGGAATCCAGTCTGACACATCTCCAGTGACAGAATTATACATGAGAAATGCCTTGTGCGCCTTGGTAATAAACACCAAACCGTTCACAGCATGTCTGGGTAATTCGAAAGGAACACGATCAACTACTAGCTTCCTAGTACTATGTATTGATCCTGTGTCAGCTGAAGCAATTGTGAATTCGACAATGCCTCCTCTTGACTTCATGGTGCTGTAAGTTTCGTCAGGTTTTAGTATCTTCATACATAGTAATAATCTATCATCATCTCCCTTCTCTTCCTCCTGCAACACCGCATTCTCTTCTTCCTTGATTACATCATGAACCGATTTCACCCAGAAGCTACATGACCTTAGATCTGCATAACTCCGCTGATCCTTGTCATTTCTTTCCTTCCAGGGGCTCCTATGATATCAATGACCACACTGCCACCCCTCTCCATTGTTTGCTTTCCAGACTACCTTTGGTTCTAAATTGGACGATGTTTCGTTATGGGAGAAGCATAGGAACTATTGATAGTTGGATGGAGGGTCAGTAGCATACAAGGCAATTACTTGTGGCCTTGTTTCCTCGTTTGTTGCTAAAAAGTTAGAATGAAGTCAGTATTGCAAAGCTTGTTGGTCTTACAAGTTTGTAATCAGTTGGTGTTGGTGTTTGCAATCCATTTGAAGTATACTTTCAAGTATTGGGTCGTGTGTGGCCTTGGTGTTGGGAATGAAGTCTTTCTATGTAAGGTAGTAGTGGATGAGGGTGTTCGATGTTAAAGTACTTGTCTCTTTTGATTCGAAGTAAAGCTAGTTCACATGGGAGATGCTACATAGCATATTGGCCGAAATATGCAATAGAAGACGTTGAAAGTGTAAGGGTGCAAAATCAGTTTGATGGCGTGAAGACATGTTGTTGTTGAGGGAGGAACCTGCATATTGTACTAAGTAAATTGCTAAGAAGAGTGCAATACAAGAATGGTAGCAAGGCCAAGAAGTCTGTCCATCAAAGGCATGAGTTTGGGGAAACTCATAAGCTTTGGAGAATTGTCCAAAGAGTGAAGGCGTAGCAGTTTGAATGAATGCTTGAGGCGCATTGGTTTCAAAAGCAACGTAGGCAAGAGAATGGCATAATGCGAAGTTCTGTCCTAAACAAGTCAGTCAGAGCTTAGGCTAAAAAGCTATGCAACTCAATAGTTTTGATTTAGGCGAATCAAGCAAAGTATGGCGCATGGGTTTGTGCCAAGTGCATAACAAGTTGGAGCAAGTATAAAGCTTATACTTGGCCATAGCACTTAAGGAAACGAGTTCCTTAGCTTGTTTGCAACAATGGATGCTAGTTGGTACGCATAAAACCACTAGGCATTCTATGTGAAGCTTGACGGATGGCCATGAAGGCATGGGCCAGCAAAACTGAGGCTAAGTCATGACAATGCAAGTCATGCATTTTGTCCATGTTGTTTCGGCAAGACATGGCCAAGAATTAGCAAGTGTGGATTCTGTGGCATGCAAGAGGTCGATAAGGATGTCATTCCTGAGATGGGGATCTGCAAGATGAATGGAGAAAGGCTAAGTCGCATATAAGTCATGTTGGGTTGTAGGATGCAACCAAAGTCGGAGTTTGAAGGCATGAGACTAAGGCCATGATCATGATGATCAATGGGTAGCACAAGAAAAGGCAACATATGGACGGTATAAGACAGGAACAGTGTTGGCTTTGTGCAAGTCAGGTTGTGTACACTTGGGCACAATTGACGCATAGGTGATTTGAGGCTAGAAAAGAAGTTTGGCCAAGAAAATCGCAAGATTTTTATTTGGGTATTGTTATATGACTCAAGATGAAGTTGGAAGCGGTCGCGACGTAACAACGGAAGCTAAAGTTAATAGGATCAATGACAAGGCAGTAAAACTAAGTGATGGTGAATGGTACTAAGCATAAAGTATTGGCATGGACGCCAGGAAGGCCAAGAAAGTTGCTGAATTTCTGAAAAGGGTTTTTCAGAAGCGTACGTATATAGCCAAGTAGTTTGGGAGGTCCCAAATGAGTATTGCGTTCATCGAGGATGATGAACAGAATGGGTGGGGGAGGTTTGTTAACCATGACACAAGTGGCCTAGCAAATGTAGCTTCACTAGTCCGACAAGAAGCGACATTAGGCGAAGACAAGGAAGGCCATTTGACATGCATATGACATGCACATGACATTGATTGGTCAATGTCAAGTGTCCGAGGATTTGAGTTGGCCCAGCTCAAGTAAGCATCCAAGGACATGGAAAAGGTCAAGAGAATGACCTTGGCATTAGGCCAAAGCTTGGCCAAGGCTTTGGTAATGCACAAGAAGTGATAACGCAGCCAAACGCGTTATTGCAAGTCCGTACTCAGCCAAAGGTGACAAGAAGGCTAAGGCTTGTGGGCCAAAGCTATGCGCGAGTTTAGAAGGCTTAGTAGCATGTGTATGAACTATTTGTAGCGTCCAATGAAGTGTAGCATATGGCCTGGATGGGATGGCGCAGCATGGCTTGGTAAAAGCTCACATGAAGCCTAAAAGTTGGCCAAAGCTTGGATACGCGTGGCCTGAGTAGAAGGATGGTGAAGAACGGTTGCAAAGGGTGTTTGTGACTGTGTTTGGCTCTGATAACTGATGAAGGACAGGTGCAACAACGTTAGGCATGCCACACATATGCTTGGCGGTTGAAGGATGCTTTCTGGACGGTTATTGTAACTGCCCATGGACACTTGGCTGTCCATGGATTGTGCAGGGATGCACACGAGTTTGGCTTTGTCTCTGGTGCTATTTATAGGCCAGAAATGTATGTAGTTGATGTTCTTAGTTTTTAGGAGACAGAGGGATAATTTCATAGGCTTAGAGAGTGAGTTTTAGGCCATTTAGGGAGTTTGGCATCACTTGGGAGCGATGGCCATTTGTAGCCCAGATTTGGGTGAGTTTTGTATTCTTCCTTGAAGTAATGAAAGTGAGTTGTTGCTTCTAATTATGTGTTCCTGATTTGATATTGATGTTGTGTGGAATTGGTGCATGGCAAAACCTTAATGCATTATGGGATGCATTATAGGATGAGAGAAAATGAAGAAAGACTTCCGTTGCCAATCTTTGATGATTGTGGGTGCACTTGGATTGAGCAAGTGTGTAAGGCTGAGCATTGATGGGTGAAGCTTGATTCACTGAACCATTAGTGTTGCCGAGTCATTTCTAGGCCGAAATTGGTTGACGCTAATTTGGAGGTGTGACACTAACCGACGCTAAAGTATCACTCACCACTTCTTACATTGTGAAGATAAAACATAGGTATTCACAGTAGTAGTATACCATGAAAGTTAAAAAGAGTATCAAGAAATGCATTACACAACTTAAACTTCATTCCTACTAACAACTTCCACAGTTGGAGCCAAATGACCACGAGAAGAACTAAAGAAAACAAATCTAAACCATCTGCGGACTTGATAGTGCAACTACACTTGTATGATCCTTTCCCAATCATACGGACCACCATAAGGTGAGGCTGGGAACTTTTGACACTTCTTTGTTTTTCGGTTGTAGCAAAAAATACGGTTTTGGCGTTCTTGTTTTATGAGAATCAGATTTGTCCCTGCAAGAGCTTCAATAGAGAGTTCTGGATCAGTAGTCCAGGCATAAGGCATTGTGATCTTCTCTTCAAACCAGGCAAGCGAATCGTCTTTGTGTGCACGAACTATCCACAAAGAAGCTTCACAATTCGTTATTCTTTTGAATACAGCAACACGTCCATCGACTTCCAGTAGCCGAAAACCTGGTGAAACTGAATCCGGATGGACTGGGATTTCATTAACATTGTCACTTGCAACATCAAATGTCAATATGCTTACAACCTTTCCACTATTCTTGTACCTATACGGCCAATGTATAACACCATTTACATAAAAAGGATCATTGACAATAGCGTAATGTTGATAGCTAGATCGTTGCCTGAAAGTGTTTCCTACTCTTCTCCACCTCCATTCACCAACAGTCAAGACATCAATAACTCGAGTCTTTTGCTTAGATATGCAAACGACTTTATATTCATTAGTGTCTGGATTATATCCCAAGGCAATACTTTCAACTCGGCGTCTGTTTTTCGTAGGCATTGCAATCCAATCTGACATGTCTCCAGTGGCAGCATTATAAATGAGAAATGCCTCATTGATGACAATACACACCAAACCGTTCACAGATTGTCTGGGCAATTCAAACGGACCGCGATCAACCGATAATTTCTTGGCATTGCATAGTAATCTTGTTGCAGGTGAAGCAGTTGTGAATTGGATTATGCCTCCTTCTAAGCTTCCTGACTTCATAGTGCTGCAAATTCCGTCAGGTCCTAGTATCTTCATAGATAGTAGTAATCTACCATCTCCCTTATCTTCCTCATTCTCTTCTTTGAACACCTCATGAATCGATTTCAACCAAAAACTGCATGACCTAAGATCTATATAACTTCGCCGCCATTCTTCTCCCCTTTCCTTCCAGAGCCTCCTTTCGTATGAATCCAAGCGTCTTCGATACGCCTCTCCACGGTCTATCTTAAAAAACAACGTCGGTTCTTCCTCTTCGTCTTTAGTGTTTCCCAAATCAGAAACTATGACCTGTTTTAAGTTATTAAGATCTCCTCCTGTGTTTTCCGTTGTGATCGGCCCTCCTTCTCTAGTTATTCCCCCTGAGTGAATATGTATCCTTTGGACTCCTCCTCTTCCTTCTATCAGGCAGCAGCGAATTTGGGTAGAAAAAACAATCTTCTTCAACATTCCTCTCATCGTCATCTCTCTATATTTTTGTGAGCAACTTGACGAATACACTGGCATTGGTTCCAATCCCTATTAGAGCTGAGGGCTTTTTGGTCATTTACCGACTAAAATAGACTATGCCTGAAAAGTTGACTTTTCTATTCCGCCTGTTTGGATACGAAAACACTTCTGAAACAAAAGTCAATTTCTGCTTAGAAAAAGTTGACTTTTCTGCTTCTAGAGTCATTCTAGAAGTCATTCTAAAATTATGTTGCCAATCGAACTTTTGATTTTTTTTGCTTTCAAAAATCGAATAGTTGTTTCTGAGTGTGTATCCAAACATGCTATAAGATTTTGATGCACCAAAAATATCTAGAAGTAGAAGTTACACTGAAGTTTGGTTGCTAACCTAATTTCTAACTTTTTTTTTCATGTTGTCTTCAAACCAGACTAGATCCATCATTTCGAAGGATAACTTGTTCATTTGAAGGAGTGATCCCAGTCCACTAAGGGGGAAGGAGAAGAGAAGACTACAATCCAAACTGTTTGCCGTCCCACCTTCATTTTCTTCAAACAACAAACAATATGTCGTGTAGTGTCCACTTTGGACCCCTCCTTCAACTGAAGGAGTGCATGAAAGACTTTGGGGTTGATAGTGATCATAGTAGGGTCAAATTAGAGAAGATCGGTAGTCACGCCTTCGTTTTGAAGGAGTGAGACTGCCCGTAGAATTTGCTCTAAGCAGAGAAGCAAAAGATGTTTTAGTTGGATGTTGATGCATTTTAGTTTGTGCAACATATCAATTCAATATTTGCAATATTTTTCTTCCATGAGACATTCAATGCAGACAAAGGAAGGCCAGTTGCCTTGTCTATATGAGATTTTGCTTCTTACATTTACGTGCGGTGACTACAACCAAACGAAAAAAAAGACTAAAAGCTTGTTTTAATAGCAGTCAGAAGTTACTTTTCGATTTCTGAAAGTAAAAAAGTCAAAAGTTAGTTTGACAACACAGTTTCAGAATTACTTCTAGAAGCAAAAAAATTAACTTGTTCTGAAGCAAAAAAGTTTTGCTTCTGACTTCTGAATCGACTTCTGCTTCTGTATCCAAACAACAAATAAGAAGAACCACATAGTACTCACCAAGAATGAAGAAACACTAGCACTTATAGCGAAAAATCTACTACTTCAAAAGAATGTCGAGGAAAAAAAGCTATTTTAACCAGAACATGCACCAATCCTCCAAAACATGCTGCACAATTGCATATAACCAAGGGGGCTGAGTGGTATTCAGCACTACAATTGTACGATCCTTTCCCACTCATGCGGAGGACCATGATCAGGCGAGATTGGGAACTTGTTGCACTTCTTGGTTTCAAGGTCGTAGCAAAAGATATAGTTTTGGCGTTCTTGTTTTATGAGAATCAGATTTGTCCCTACAAGAGTTTCAATAGAGAATTCTGGATCCACAGTCCAGGCGTACGGCATTGTGATCTTCTTCTCTTCAGACCACTTGATGTAATTTTTTCTGTCCACAGTAATAACCCAAAAAGAAGCTTCATAAGGGGATATTATTTTCACAACAGCAACACGTCCATGGACTTCCATCAGCCGAAAACTTGGTGAGAGTGCAAACTTCTGGATTCTTAAATAATAAAACTTTCGGTTTCAACATTGAATTCGATTATGTCTTGAACGCCACGGTAAATCTTGAACCGCCAATGTATAAAACCATTTACTACATAAAAAGGACCATTGACAAACTCCTCCTTAGCTCCCCTGGTACGGGCGAAATTGGGGTTAACTCCTTTATTTTAGCAGCATCAAGTCTTCTCCATGTACTGTTTTCACCGAGAGTCATGACTTCGATAACCCAATCCGGTTTCTTTGAAGTGGTTTCTGATATGCGAATGACTTTGTATTGATCACTTTTTGGACTATATCCCAAGGCAGCATCTGAACCCAATCTGACACATCTCCAGTGACAGGTTTGTAAATGAGAAATGCCCCGTTGACGACAATGCACACCAAACCAGTCACAGCTTGTGTGGGCAATTCGAAAGGACCGCGATCTACTACTAACTTGTTAGTGCTGTGCAGTAATCCTGTATGTGGTGAAGCAGTTGTGAATTCGACGATGCCTCCTCCTAAACCTACTGACCCATCGTAGCTATAGGTTTTGTCAGGGTTTAGTATCTTCATAGAGAGTAGTAATCTATGGCATTTACTCTTGCGCTTCTTCTCGTTTTCGTACAACACCTCGTGAATCGATTTCACCCAAAGATTGCTTTTCTTCAGAACCCTATTATTACTTTGCTGATCCTCATAATCATCCTCCACTTCGTTTTCCTTTGCCTTCCAAAACCCCTCAAGATTTCCGGTGGAGTATAGTAATGGCGCACACAATGTTGCAGTGCAGGATAACAAAGAGGGAGTGTAGGATAAGCTGTTTTTCACACGAGTTTTGTGTGTGTGTGTCTGTCTGTTCCACGTGTGTGTTTCACACGTTTCTGATTAGCTGTAATGAGCTGTATTACTATTACACTAATCATTGTATATATAGTCGTTATCGGTTGTTGATAACGATAACATTGTTTGCTGTAATTTTGAGAGTTTCATTAATGGAGAATCAGTTCTTGATCACCAGACCTAGTGTCATCATGGTATCAGATTGGTGAAACACTTTTTGTGTCGATCCTTCGTGGATTCAAGTTAGCAATTCTTCGTTTTCTTTTGAATTCTTTCGGTTCTCCTTCTCAGATCTTGTTTCTATTACAGCAATCTTTATTTTCTTGATTCTTTTTTATCAAAATTGTTTTCTTTCTGATCTAAACTCTCATATTACTTCATTTTCTGTTTCTTGAAGTAATTTCTCACTCAATTTCTTTGAGTTTCTTGATTTTTGATTAGCTTTTTCATTTCAGATCTAAGATTTTTTTGATCTTTTTTGTCTTCTGTAATGGCAAATCGAAGTATTGCTGATCTTCCGCTGAACGTAGTCTCTAACATGATACCGTTAAAGCTCAAAGAGGATAATTACATTTCTTGGAAGGCTCTTATTATTCCTATGTTTGAGAGATTTCAAGTGTCTTCTTATGTTGATGGAACTAATATTCGTCCTCCCAAGTACATTACAGTGAATGTCGATGGTGAATTTCGCAACTCAATTAATCCATAATACACCACTTGGGTAGTTGAAGATACTACTGTATTGCTTTGGATTCAATCCACTATTTCTGAGCAAGTAATTTGTTATGTTGCTGGAGCTGGAACATCTCATGGATTATGGACTGCTATTGAAGATCGATTTGCACAGAGTTCCTCTAGTCATGTTATTCAACTTCGTACTCGACTACAAGGCATTAAGATGACAGGTTCGGTTTCCTCATATCTTGTTGAAGTTAAGAAGTTGCAAGATAAATTAGCAGCAGCAGGAGCACCAGTGTCTGATAATGAATTAGTTTGCTATGTGCTCAATGGATTAGCTTCTGATTATGCTTCCTGTGCTACCTCTTTGTGAATGCGTCTTCCTCTTGTTACTGCTCAAGAATTGCATAATCTTCTTCTCTGTGAAGAAGTTTCAGTCAGTAAAGCTAGAGCAGAACATGATTCTGATGCTAAAGCTTTTCTTGCTTCTGGAAGACAGTATGGCAACTATAGATCTGGTGCTAGTTCATCTTTTTCTCAACAGTATGGTCAGAGAGGTTCTTACAGAGGCAGGGGATGTGGAAGATATCCAAATCCTGCTTTGTTTCAGAGATTTGCATATGGAAGAGGTTATGTACCTAATGAAAAGCATGTTTGTCAGATATGTGAGATTGCTGGTCACACTGCTCTGACTTGTTCTCAGAGACTCAATTTCTCTTATCAAGGAAGGGCACCACCTGCTAATTTGAATGTTATGTTAGCAGCTGCAGATATATTTGATGAT
>JAJJMA010191214.1:0-11720 GCA_023529015.1 Papaver nudicaule | reverse complement strand
CTAAAAAAAAACGATGTCGGAAGTCAATATTTTTGTTGTGGTTGTAGTAGATGAGGATGGTGATTCATAATAGAGACAGTGAATCGAAAAGATTTTAGATCTGATTGGTGACGACAATGGTGGCGGCGGCTATAACAGTGGTGGTGGTTATAACGATGCTCCAGTGATTTTGACAGTGGTGCGTGGTATTAACGATGGTGGTGGTGGTGGTGGTGGTTACGATGCTAGTCTGGTGGTTGAGATGATGGCGGTGGTTGTCACAACATCGGTGGAAGACGAAGATTATAAGAGAAAATTATTCAGATCTAAAATCGTTTTCAGTTGAAGCTTTTTAATACACAGGGATGATATTGGAATTATAAAAAAAATGAGTTTCTTCTAGAAACAGGTGGATTTCAAATATATCCCCAGAGGGATAAATGTATAGGCCCAACCAAACGAGGGATAAATGTTCAATTTCCTCAGCTCTGTTTTGGGGGGTGTTTTGACTTTGTTTTTGTTTTGATTGGTGTAGACTCCATTAATGATGGCAGCAATGCATGGAAAGATTGAATGTGAGCAGATGTTGATTCAAGCAGGAGCAAATGTATGTTTGAAACGACACATTTTGGGTTTCTATTTTTAATTTACTTCTAATTTTTTTGTTGATTTACTTCCATGGCGGTGGTGGAGGTGCTGGTAATGGCGGTGGAAATATGGAGAAGAAGATGGAGATTTATTTGGCTGATTAGGTTTAAGTTTTTTTTGTGCTTAGGGTTTTATTTAGGACACCCCTTATAACTGACCCTAGGATTATAATATTATTTTGGGGTGTCTCTATAAAATCCTGGGTCCCTAAAACAGCCAATCTTACAATACCCCGTCATGGTGAACTAAGACAAACTACTAAGGTGCTTTGATTCTATTCCTGAAACATGTTGGGAATTCTATTTTGCATTGACGCCGCTTGGACAGTTGGATGCCTGAAGCTACCTCACATTATTCAGTGCAGAAGATTTTGACGGCTCGGTCAGAATTGATTCTTGTATTTCAAATTTCAAGTGTATTACTTTACATTTCTAAAATTTGTAACCGTGTTCCTCACTACTAGGCTGGCTTGGTCTCGGTTGAACAGTTTGCCTATGTTTTGAACTATTCCTCCTATATGGATAATCTAGCCTGTTGAGGTACTGGATTTCCAGTTTGCTAAGACAAACATAAAAATAATTGTTTTTTTCCAACACCCAAAAATAACAATTACAATCTGATCTTGTCAAACACCTTATTTTTGCTTTTTACACTCAAAAATAAGAATTTTGCAAATTTTTCTTGCCTAGGTACAAATAACAAACATCGCAGCATATCTCATAGACTTGTAGTGGTCCATGAGATCTGTGAAATTTGTGACCTGAAATTACAGAAATGTATGTACCTTAAGACCATTTTCCCCGCTGTTTAAGAAATTGTGATACATAACACTTCAAACGGCTTTCTCAGAAACTGCAGCACAATCCTCTCATCGTGGACCTGAAATGTTGCGAAACCAAAATTTCATCTGGACGTGGGAACCAAGTCCTGAGCACCGAAAGACCTCATTGCAGCATAATGTCACTTTGTTCGAAATAGTCTTAGAGGCAGGGATTCCATTGCCAGCTGAAAAAAGAATGGCATGTTTTTATAAGATAAATAGATAGACAAATAGACTAGCAGAAATATTGGATATACTAGCAACTGGTCCTCACCCAAAGCCTGGGAGTTCGAGGATCAGCCTTGGGCTGCAGTCTTGACAACTCTGACTGGAAGCTAATCACGACAGACAACTGAAATTCAATTGAAAATGGCCTGCCATACAGAATCTTCATGAGTTAAAAATTGTAGCATGTATAGAATTTAGTAATCATAATTCAGAAAGAATCTTGAACACGTAATTGGAGATTAATACTCTCTACGGCCTAGTTTAGAGGACAAAATATGTTTTTTTCCATAACACTTAAATATATTGATATTTTCCCTCAAATTTCCTGATTGCTGTTGGAGATTAATAGTCCCTACCTTAAGTAAACAAAACCCACTATACTGATTGTTATTTTCAGCTTTCTCAGAGCATGCATATACCAATATCAACAAACAGCCAAAATTGGAGATATCTTCAAATCACATTAGAAGCTGGTGAACAATATCTAAGTCTATATTATGGAATGTAATTTGTAAGCTTGGTCCAGTAAATAGCATTGTTAAAGAGGTTATATAAGAAAGGTACAGGCGTACAGCAGTTAAAGTTCATCATCAATGGCCAGCCGGACACATTAGGCAAGTAACAAAAATGGTGATGCCAAATATGCAAACAGTGAAAATACGTGTACAAGTATCAAATGGCTGATTATCAAATAAGAGTTTTCAATAAACTTTTACACGTGGCATTACTAGGATCTACTAGGAGGAAGGAAGTGATCCACGTGGTTTCATCGGTCAGCAGAAACATATACTATAGCTGTTCAACAAAACTACAATGGTGGGAGATTATGCAATCCTATAGAAACAAACTTGTAAAAGGCAAAAAAACAACAATTATCCTCATTCATTTCCGCTTTCTATTTCTTGGTAGTTAATTCTCCTGCACTCCTCATCTGCTTGTCTTACCAAGCAATCTGGCTAAAGCTGCATTCATTATAGTTATCGGTTACCACACAGAAGTTCTCATGGATTTCTTTGGAAAACGATGGTGCGTGAGCTATCAGGTCCTTGGCAGCACTCTTAATTTAAGGCTCATTTTCCATTGGCCCATTTCATCAACAACAGTAACAGCCAATAATCAGTTAACATAATTGCTATTAATTTCCTAATAATAACTCCTGACGCATATTGAAATTTTCATGCTTTGACAGACATAAAAATTTTGGAAACCTGAAACTGTTTATTTTTATAAAACAAGATGTAGAGAGATACAACACCTAGGGTAGAGTAACCTTGAAGGTAACATCCTAAACATCGTTCTTCTATGAAACAGACATCGCATTTAGTTTTGTTATGCAACTGGTTATTTATCTTCCTGGGGTCTAGATCGATCATACATCCATGTGACATTCTGTAAACTATAATATGGTCTCAAATGTGATGACGGTGATGGAACTAAGACAAGTAAAGAAAACAAGACATCAAATGAACAGATTTAAATAAAAATGCCTATTATAGTAAAAAAAAAACAAATAAAGAAAAGGTATAAACGATTTTTGCATGCATAACAGAGAATTTTGAGAAGCACTAAGAAAACGACATGGATTTTGGTAGCAAGAAAATATCTAAGACAAAAAACTCAAAAAGCATTAGATTATTGGTAATGAGAATAGAGGCAGTTAATAGATAATTTTAAGTGACCTAACAATTCAATACAAATGTAACTGTTACACGTGATACAAAGTAGAATATTCATACATGTGTAATTGAACAACTTACCCTGCAAAGATGGTCGGACAAGTCAAAAGGCGTGGAGGAATAACATATATGGGTAAAGTCATTCCTCTACAAACATCACCATCAGCTATCTTGCAAAAGAAACACATGCTTGTTACAAATTTACATGACAGCTAAAGCAAAACGATTTTTCAAGTTGAGGTATAATTTACCTGTGTAGTTTGAATTACGGACGTCTCAGTCACAATCTTTTCTCCAACCAGAATCGACTCTATTCGGAGTAGATGAATATCGATAGAGTTTATAGGAACTGTGGATGATTCTACTGTTACATCCCCATTGATAGGATCCAGAAGAGAACATTGAGTACAGATCTTTCCTGAGACTCGAAACTCACCTGAAACCATGTCACCAGGTCAGTACAATGAGCGCATAGCCCACTGAGGTTTTAGGTATAGAAGAAATCAGATCAATAAGGTTCCCATCTTTTATATAGTAGTTGAGAACACCACTGAGTAACAATAAGTGAGAGAAAAAGAAAAACACCTGAAGACAATTCAGGAAGTAGTGGATGTCTTTGTGTGTCCCGTGTGATATAAAAGCTAACCATTTCAGGAGAGACTGGTGCCTGAAGAAGATTAGCTGAAAGGAAGATTATATGAACCAATCACAAATGTAGCAGAATTTTCTTTTCTGAAGAAAGATACAAATGGTAATACCTCTATACGAACCCCATTTTACCTGGATATATATCTTGTTCAAAAAAGATAGAAAAATATTGAACCTAAATCTACTGTGGGTAACACCAATGCCTTTTTGCCACTAACACCACCTTTATTACCATAATCACCACCGCCTTCCGTAATATAATCATCGGCATTTGACTTCCGTCAACAAATTTATGTTATGTATCTAGGTAAGATGGGGTTTGAATATAGGTTTTACCATTATTCTTTGTCATTAAAAACATGGAAATAGAATGAGCAATTACCTTTATCACTTTCAACAAGGAACTCCATAGTAGCAGACAATGATTTATGCAGATACCCTCTCACAAGGTCAGCTGTTATCAAATACTGTCATTGAAAGTATCAAGTAAAATGTTAGCGAGCTTCAAGATTTAGCTGGTAAAATATGCCTTCAGCAAAAAAAAATTACCTGGATGCTAATGTTTGCTCCATGAAAGGTCTCATAAAATATTTCAGAACCATCATGTCCTTGCGGTCTCAAATTTAGAGAGAAAGGTATCTGCCAAAAAATTATAGAATACTTACTGTCTAGCAAATTGAAACAGTCGCAAAATAGCTAACGAAGTATTTCCATCCACCCAAACATTACGATTAGAGTTAGAAATTGCAATTAGTTTGCAACTGTGCAACACTTAGAAGTGTGGAACTGCCATGCTAGGGTGCATGGCAGTTGCATTGCATCTGAGTCATTGGCATCTGTCCTTCCTTATATACCCTAATCCTCGAGATGGTGAACCCCTTGAGTAAATGCCATGGTTAATGGCTTGCAGCATTCTATCATTTCCCAAGTGGGTAACAGTGTATCAAAGAGTCCAAAGCAAAACCGGGACAGTCAAAAAGAAAGTGGCAAGAACTGAATAATGTAATGGCTGGCAGCAGTGCTAAATGAGATATGATACTCTACCTCTGTAATTCCAGAGCCAATCTTCCCAGAAGATCTGATGTCGAAACTCTTGCTTCTGTTCAAAGAACTTAATTAATACAGAGAAATGATAAAGCAGATAATAATTAGACATAAATTTGGGGGTTTAGAAGTATAGCATACATACATGATTGAAATGGGTTTAACAACTCCATACAAGGACTCGATAACTCCTGCTGAACCACCACGAACCTGCAAGTTGACGGTTCCAGTGGCAGTGAGTCTGATTCCTTGGTGAGAACTTGAAGAAGGGAATTTTGTGATGATTTTACCATCAATTGGTTCCTGGCGAATCAGATTTCAGAATTAAAAACAAATACATAAAAGAAAGAAAAAATGGTTTTTGAGATAAAGGTTTGTAAATGAGTTACATTTGGGGAATAGATACGGTTTGATCGAGAGAGTTTAAGCTCTATAGACATGCTAAATTTCAGAGATCAGCACTACCACTCTCACGATCCACAACGAAAGAAGAAGAAGAAAACCCGATTATTAGGTGGCGGTTTCCGATAAGAGGTGAAAGGGCCCTTTGATATATCCGCCCCACCACTATGTTGACTTAAGTCAGCTAACTTTTTTTTCTTTTGTTGTTGTTGTTGAAACCGAGGCCTGTTTTATGTAATGAGAGAGCGATTACAAGTAGTACGTTCAAAGGAAACTTTGACTGCAACAACTAAGATCAAGAGATAAAACCAATAAAAGATAAGAGTACGTTGATAGCCCAGCTCGCATATCCAACTCCATTGCTGACCAAACCAAACTTCCACTGAACCAAAATTCACGCCAAGAACCTTATCAAATGGGAGACACCAAAAGAAGTGATGGTGCCAAGACTGGATAGTCTTTACCCTTGGCAACCTAGCTAGGTAGCCCAAAATCATCGAACAGACAAGATACCAAAAGAACCAAGAACCAGAACCAGAATGAGTTGAGTAGCACGAACCGTTTGTAAAACCATGCCTAGCTGAAACAAAAGTTGTAAACCGGTGGAGTGTGTGAATGAGAGTAGCAAGCCACTCTCTTGGAACTATCAGCATGGGAGTGAGGTTCTGGTAGATCCATTTCAAATTTCTCATTTTGCTTGCGAGTGTTGGCCTCCACCAAACACTCGCATTTTAGAAGTGATCATGTCATCACCCTGAAGCTCAAAAACCCTATACGACTGTTGAGTAGAAGAATCTTCACCCGGTTGGATGTTGTTGACATAACAGTGCTCATTGGATTGAGATTGTTGGTCTTGATATGTCCTTGATTCCGGGTACTCAAATTCTGCAGTTGTGGCTGCTCAGTAGTCGGAACAAAAGTAGTAGCAGGATCCTTGAACTTAAACATCTTCCTGGATTTGTTGTGAGTGTAATTGACAAGCATTCTCTGTACATCATTGATCATCGAAACCTGCAAGGAAATGTTAGCATCTTGATTCTTAAGGAACTACAAAATCTTGTTACTATATTCAGTAATGAAGAATCCTGGGAGGTCCTCAAGCTCATGTGAATTTTGGGCTTGGCCACTCAATAAATGTGCAAAAGTGTTGATGATAGAGCATATATGTTGCATGTGATGCGATCCTATGGCCTGATTTAATAGCCCAAGAGAAGTGGACTGTTCATTTGAAAATTGTGAATTGCCTCCCTATCAATTTATTTTTCTCGCTGTTTTCTGATCATATGCAGATGGTTCAGGTGAGAAACTGGAACAATGTTTGTGTCCCCAATCTCAGGTTGAGGAAAGGCTTGGCCAGTAGGTGCGGAAGTTGATGCAGATAACAGACTTGGAAATGTATTCTGTGGAGTAGCCAGTCCAACCGTGTGTTTGATGTCCACTGGTTTCCAAACGTGCTCTGACAAATTGGCATCCGAGAGAGAGAAACCCTCCCTTTCCAAAGCATTTCAAAATGATCTTCATGTTCATCTATAAGTAATTGTAGGTTGAGCAAGTGATAGTTGTAGACTACCACGAAAGAACTTTCTCATTCTAGTGTTAAGTTTGTGAAAAGGAAACATAGGGTACAATTTTCGTAGTTGTGCAATCATTTTACCATCATATGAGGTTTTGAACTAGTAGTATTTGTCTTGGAGGCATATATATTTTCTATTAGAGGCCGACAATATTTGAATACTCGTAAGCGTTACATTCTTTGGCAATCATAAGAGGTCGTAAACCCTACCAGTTGACTTACTAGTCTCAATAAGTTATTCCATATTTTATACCTATGAGATTTCGGTGGTATATTCGGCAAAACAAAATGAGTTGTTACACATACTTCTTGTGTATAATTTATCAAAGTGCTCTAAGGGTTCCAGTTTTAAACTATTATAAGCGGTTTTGATCTGTTAGTAGTGATAGGTGCCTGAAAACACCTACTCAAGAGTACCTTATCATACACTTTAGTTAGCTTACGCCTCGTAAATTGGTTATTTAACGTCGTTTTCTATTTTGCAGGTACAATGACTTTAAGTCATGAAACAAAAGAAAAAGATTGAAAAATAAACTCAATTCACAAGTTCTGAAGTAATGGATCGTTGGTGCTGGGCCTAGAAAGAATTGTGCTCGTATGGGCTTGGTTTTACCGTTTGTTAGGTCTGCTGAAAGAAAATATGGGCCTGAAGGTTAGTGGATTTCACCACCTAGAAACCACACATGTTGGAGCAAAGAAGAAGATCAGGTTTCTTTAGAAACCAAATTCACAACACACAACAACAGCTTGTCTTTCTCTCCTGTTGCTGCTTCAAGACTCGCCATGGATGTGAGAGATTATGAAAGACGGAAAAGAAGAAATGGCTGGAGTTTGGGTACGAAGAAAGGGGTTTTGCTGGTGGTTCAGGAGATTCATGGTGGTGGAATTCACGGTTTTAGAGGGCAATTTTTGGTCTCTGAAATGGATTTACTATCAAGGTTTGGTGGGTTCGAATGGTGCTGACGGCGGTGGTTTTGTGAAGCTGAGTGTTTGATTTACAAAGAGGTTTTGAAGCTCAACATTGATGGAGTTTCTGCTGTCGTTGTTAGGGGATTTTCTGTGTAGTTCTGATGCACTAAAGAAGGATGCATATAAGCTGTATGAGAAAGGGTCGGTGAAGCTTATTTACTCATAACTGTGGTGATGTAGGATGATAATCAATGGGTTTCAGTATAAAGCTAGGATTTGGCTGTGGATTGTAATGGGTTGAGGCTGATTTATAAATAGAACTGTAATGCTTGTTGGGGTATGAATTAGATGGGGATTTGGCTGATATTTCAGGTTGGATGCAAGAGAATTTGGACTAGTTTTAGCTGGGATTTCAGGCACAAAACAAGGTCCTAGATGCTGGATTCGGTCATGGTTACAAGGGTGTAGTGCCGTTTAGATTTGTGGCAAATGGGAGTTCAGTTCTGCGGTGTTTTTCTGGTGGGTTTTGATGGAGTTTACTGTGGTGATTTGTGTGAACTATCAAAGGGGTATTTGAGGTTACGCAGATGCAGGTTATGGTGATGATTTGGTTCACTTGTTGACGATACAGAAAGGGGTCTATTGTTGCTGGATGTATGGTGCTGCAGGTATGAGCATGATTGTGGTAGTCTTGTGGTGCTAGTTTCTGTGGATTTTACAGGGTCTGACGGGCTGAATCACAAAAGGGGTTGTAAAGCTAATCATTCATGGAGAAGTGCAGCTGAATTTAAGAGGAGACAAGGTGAAAGTAGTGGTGCCGCTGTTGTTGCGAGTTCGCTTCAGTTGAGGATACTCGTTGATGCTGATGTGATGTGCAGGTTGCTGTAACAAGGGTGTGCCATGAACTGATGGGTGTGGCTGAATCCTAAATAAGGCAGCTAGAAGGTGGAGTACCAGGCATAGCCTTGGGCATGGTTTGCAAGGGTTTGGTTCAGGTTTCTGGCAGGTTTATATATCAGCTGAAATGGTGCTATGGTGGTGTGGATTGTGGAAATTTTGGTGAGTTCCATGTGGAGTTTTGGTGATGGTTTTGCACAGTTTATGACAAGAAAATTGGGACTTTGAGGTGCTGCGACTTTGGTGCCGTTTGTAGAGTCTTTTGGGGTTTTTTTTAAGAGCTGGACCTGAGTATATCATGTGGTGTTAGGCCAACAATTACTGGTGCTGGACGGCTGGGATTGGATGTCTGCTAGGGCTAATTATGGAGAGGATTTTGGGACTTGTCCAACACGGTTTTGCAGGAGATGGAGATATAAAAAAGGAGGCGCAGTGGACAGAGATGAGATCTTTTTTTATCTCATCTTTTGGAGGCACAGTTGGAGAAAAAGCTTGAAAAACCTAAGTTTGATTTCTTGATTTTGCATTTAAGTTTTGAACATTATTTTACAGAGATTATTATGTTTATTTTCAAGAACATGAGTAGCTAAGTTTTTATTTTGGTTCTGGTTGATTTCAAAACCCGAGACATGAAGTTATAATTGATATTCAATAAGCGATTTTCCGCAATTAGTCTCTTTATTGTTCAAGTTCTACCATGCTAATATTATGAAGTGTTATTTGATAGTTCAAGTTTGAAATTGAATTGTTGATTAACAATTTCTAGTTGAGATATCGTATTTGTAATTGTATAAGAAATCTCAACACAAGTAGCAATATATTTGTGTTGATGAAGGGATTTTGTAAAACAATTATATGTAGAAATTGACACTAGTGTATGAGTCGAGCTTATGTGCTGATCACTAGGAGTAACCTATCTCATAGTGTGGAGGGTAAAACCCCTCGGGACACGTGTCAGAGATCCAAGAAGCAAGATCGCGCCAAAGGAAGTAGTAGCAAAGCCTCGGGATCAAACCAAAGAAAGGTGAGACCGAGGATGCCGAGTAGAGAATCAGAAGAAAGGGATTCAGACCCTACTTCGAAGGACCGAAGCCCCAGAGCCACCTTCGGAGTACCGCCGAAGGAACCGCCTTACTCGACAAGGACTGACACCACCACGATTGAGTCCATTGTCTTATTAGCTGTAATCCACCCAAGCTCGGCCTATATAAGGCGAGCTTGGAGAACATTGTAAGGGTGGGAATTTTTGGGTGTAACCTAAGTGGCGAGAGAGGGATTAGGTTTGTATCTCCTCTAGCTCCTTAGGATCATATCCATGTAGTAGCAACACTGAAATACAATCTTTATACGTTTAGTCCTTTGATTAATGTCTTTTTACATATCTTCGGTATTGTTCTTGAGGTCTTCGTACCTTGAATCATGTTTAAGTAACTGTGTGTGTGAGTGAGATCTGAGGGCTGTAGAACATGATGCACCTATGCAGATTTTATACTCATACAGTTTGGCGCTAGAAACAGGGACTGATTAAAACAACTTAGGGTTTGCCTGTGATTTTTCGGGTTTTCAAATTTTTCATAAAATTTTCAAAGATCTCCAAAGCTTGTTCTCTAAAAAACGCTCCAATACCTTAAACGTCTAAAGATCCTTAAAGGCTTTAGCATGTTCAAGGGTTTTATGAGCAAATCATCAGATGGTCAGGTCATCGTCTAAGGGCTTCAAACCTTGACATGATGAAATCCATTTCAAATATGGTAATTAATTTTCATCATATAGGCCTTAAGATTTAAATCGGACATAGGAAAACGATTATGAAAAAAAAAAAACAACAACTGTAGACCTATTTTTAGGGTTTTCAAGGTCCCTGCTACATTTGGAAATAAACTTTTATGAAGAAATCATTGGGAAAGATTGTTTTGGCTAAAAGACAAAAAATATAGTTAGGGATATATCTAAAAGAAACGAATATGACCTACGCTAAAAAATCGCACGATAAAAACCGTTGCAATGTACAGACCTACACGACAGACATAGTACACAGCAGCAGTCGCCTTGGACCACACGGGTTTTTTGTCTTCTGACAGGTCACAACCAGAATGGCTTCGAAATCTGATCAGGTTCCGAAGCAGCGAGTGGGATCTTCGAGGCAAGGGACCGGCTCCTCGAGGCAACATTACACCATATTCTCAACGAGTAAAGGGTTATCACCCGAGGTGGCGGCAAGCACAGTCCAACACAGAGAACAAGTAAACGAAAACGAAGTGCACATAGAGGACTTAGACCCAGAGGGAGAAGGATTCCCAGAGGCTAATGAACTACCTCGACAGCAAGTACAAGAAGAAAATGGAGAAAACGACGAAGATGAAGATGAAGTGGATGTCCCTGACAACGATATGCCTTTACACCAACCAACCGAAGAAAATACGGCGAGAGCTGCACAGTTCAGAAAGTTAATCTTAAAAAACAGAAAGATAAAAAAACTAAAAAAGAAACTAGCCGAAGCAAATAAAAAGGTGGCAGAAAAGTCTGCATCCAACTACAAATGATGCAGCGAAGGACACTCTCGTCCAAACAATGTATCTCAATCGAAGGAGCACTCTGTATCCAAAACATACGTCAAGACCAAGGGCGTCTGCATAGGCCATGGGATCACAGTATCAAGCAAAAGGACCAAACCAGGAGTATATCCGAAGGAAAGCATACAGATACTCAGCGAAGATAACCAAACGAAGAAGGACGCCGAAGCTAGGGCTCTACAGCAAGTAATGTTGGACCAGATCAAGACACTCCGAGGGCTATAAAACCTGATGCATCTATGCAGATTTTGAGATCTGAGGGCTATAAAACCTGATGCATCTATGCAGATTTTATACCCATACAGTTTGGCGCTAGAAACAGG
>JAJJMA010191188.1:9793-28193 GCA_023529015.1 Papaver nudicaule | reverse complement strand
TGTCTGACGTGGAATGTAATGTTTTTATGGTGGATAATCTATCAAAAGAAAATATGACATATCTATTATTCATTGCAGCCTTCGCAACTCAGTCAATGATACATCGGACCATCTGCTTTTGAATTTGAAACTATTTTGCACTGCGGATGGATCTCACCCGGGTTTATAGAAATAACATCAAAGAGAACTGCAAGAATGGCCAAAGCACAGACAAAAAAAAATAACGAAGAATATTTTGACCTATTCTACCTTTTGCTATCCAGTGGAGTGTTTGGACTAAACGTAACAATAGAGTTATGGCTAATAAAAGAGGTAGGGATGAGGAGAATCTCATAAACGAAGTCAAAAGACAGATTTATAAATGAGGATCAATACAAAACTGGTTTACAAGGATCTTAACACTGTAATTGAATCAATTTGATATTAAATTGGGAAACAATTATGATTTGTAATTGAATCTTAAAATTCTGTAATCGGGCCTGGGTTGCATTTTCATCTAATAAAACTTAACCCTGTTTATTCAAAAAAAAATGTAATATTCTTGTGCATTATGTAGTGATTTTGAGTTTCTGGTGAAAGTAGTGGTGAAAGTAGTTATCTGAAAATTAATCTGTTGTCGATTCGTTTTTTTTTTCCTACATTTATTTTTAAATCTATCCTATTTTTGACTTACCTTGAGCGAGAATGAGTCTAACCACCTAAGGCCCCTTCTCATGGAGTAAGCAAACTTAAAATCTTGTTTAGTTTTACCCATTATGGACCTAGTAAAGAGTGAAAATGGCATGGCAGAATTGTTTTGCTGCAGCGTTGTCATGTGAGATCAATTTCCATCGATCGATGGTTGGTTGATGGTTTTGCCATCTACAACAATGGGCTTTCATCTATAACTTTTTATCTCAGATACTTTTTAATTTTATTTTCTTTTTTTAAAAAAGGGTCCCACAAATAATATATAAGTCGATGAATCTCCCACCAAACATATCTATGAGATTTTTAAATATATTTTTTTATTATTTTGACCCAATAAACATAAATAAAATGTATTATTTAATTAGAGTTTGCTAGGACTCCCACAGCGGTATTTCATGTTTGCTAGTCCAGGTACCATGGCAAAAATCTCGTGTTTTGACCTCCCCATAGGAAGGGGCGTAACCACACTTCAATTTTCTGACATGTAATTTTTTGATGGGATATATTCCGTTTTGGACTAGGTTATGAACTTGAACAGTTTTCAAGCCCACTGCATTACATTTGTGCCGTTTTTGGGACATCAAACTTTTATTTGGGAATTCAATCTACTAAAACTATCCAAGCTGTATTTTAAGAGTTGACTAAATTATCCGGAAACTGGATTTCCGTCTCAAAGTAGCTAAACTCTATTTGCGTATAGTGGTTACTTTTTTTTCTAGTTACTAGATTTGTGCCCGTGCTACGCACCGGGCTTTTTTCCTTTTTGTTTTTGAATTAGCATCCCTTTGTTCGTTAATTAACAGACCATGCTGAATTTTTTGGATGATGTGTAAGTGCCCTTTTCCCACATGAAAGCATCACAACTTGGCAACACAAATTCAGTGAAGGGATAACGACATAGAGTTTTGCACAAAGTAATTCATTTTCAAATTTTCAAAATGTTTTTACCTCCTCATCCGTAATAACTAAGTAAAAGCGGATCAACATTCTCCTAAAATTGGTGTGCTTAGCATCCCACATGGATAATCACATCCTGGAATTTTGGTGAAGTTAATGTCTTACTATCAGGAGTCGACTCCCTTGGCCAAGCCAGCCACCAGCATATACTCCAGTACCTCCAGCCCCGTGGGATTTCCACAGTTCAATGCCTCTTACTCCCGTAACCAAGCACCATCATATATAGACTCCAATACCTCTCATTACCGTGGCAGTACCGCTGTCTTACACTCCAATGCCTTCTACTCTCATAATCAAGCCACTATCATATATAGACTCCAGCATTTCCGTGGCAATACCACAACCTTACACTCCAATGCCTCATATTCTTGTAAGCAAGCCACAATCATATGTTCATGTATCTTTTGTATCTCCGACAACATTGCATATTGTTGTGACTCCCACGCTTGTCCTTAATTAAGTCACCTTCATATGTTTATATACTTCATATAACGCTCCTACTCCCGTAACCAACCAACATCATATATTCATTTATCTCATGTACCTCCAGCCACCATTGTATATTGATGTGCCTCCCATTCATGTCGCTAAAACACCTGCATATACTCCTTCACTTAATATAACATCACTGCATTCTACTCCAGTAACTCAATGGTGAAGAAGAAGTACTTTTCGATATTACCTACTGACTTTGAGGATCATTGTGCACAACCACCTGCTGGGACCGGTATTTTAGCTTTAATATTTATCTGCGCGTTCTAGTTGCCATGGTAGAAGGTTGAACTTGTTGTTGAGCCAAGTGATTACAACAATGACTGCAGACTCCACGATAACATCTCTAAAAGGATTTAGAACTGTTACCAACTTGTAATCAATAATCTGGTGGTCGTTGTAAGTATAGGACAAATGCTTATTAAATCAATGATGTATTATCTAAGCCTTATCGAAGTTGCCTAATACACTATTTTCATAAAATGAGCTTTCTAATGTGAAGTTTAAAAGAGATAGATAAACATTTTTGGTACTGCTTCCGGTAAGAAAAAAAAGTTATTGAATGAACTTTTTGCTATTGCCTTGTAATAAACCAAAATAAAACAAAGAACGAACACTTTGAATTTCAATCAGCTTGAATATGTCTTAAATTACGATAATTAATACTTTCAAGGACCCATAAACAACCAAATTCCAGTTGATACATGGAATCTTTTAACACCAAATCAGAGTAATTAAGATTCTAATTGTATTCAATCGGTCAACAAAGAATCACATATACGCAAGCAATTTGAAATTTGATGCAAACTATTTCAACTAACGTATACATAAAGCAATGGCCAACTTATAACTCCAACTACAGAAGGAACCATCCTCTCCCAAAGGACCGTTGATAGGGTATCTGCAATTCTCTTAGACTGGAAGGGAGACACCTGTCTACGTTAGTATGGTCAAATATCTCAAAGTAGCATGAAACTGTATAGTGAAATATGTGCATACGTAAATAACAATAATGCCCAACCTTAAAAGATCTCTAGAAAAATACCTGAACGTAATGCCTGCATTTCACCAGGTCCGTTGGGTAAGTTGCTTAGTTTTGACATAGCAATCATTTAGTAACCTTGATTCGAGACATGCTCCAGCTCGTATCAGAGGGAATCAGCAAGTTGATTCAAGACATACTCCAGATCTTAGGCGTAACAGAGGCGCAAGTGATGCATCATCTGCAAGTTTTACCAAAATAAGGTGATTTGTTAGTTCAATTGTCATTGTGCTGGGCAGCAATTTTAAAACTATGCTAAGTTTCAATTCCTTCTACCACTATTTACCTCTTCTCCATTATCAGTAGTGTGACATAATCTACGCATCGATAAGCATAAGATTCTGCAATTGAGTTAAAGAGCATGGGGTTGAAGCAATCACCAAAAAAATGAAACTTAAAGATCTCAAAGCAAGCAGAAATTGCAACACTATCTCCAAAGCCAAATAATAAGTGTACCGTAATGTCCGTGCCGTCCGGAAAAAGAGTTTTGCTCAGGGATTTGGTCTTGGTGTGCTGGCTTTTACCACTTTAGGGGAGTTGGGTAGTGACACTGTGGAGTTTCTGAAGAGATTGCGCAGTTATATGGCTAGCCATGGTGCCAATGTCGTAATGGGAGATTTTCTTTTTCATAGGATTGGGGTTGTACTTCAAAAAGGGAGTGGAGCCCAGCTTGTTGCCAGGCTTCCATCTAAATCTTGTAATCCTGTTGATTCTGATTCAAATTAATATTATATGATTACGATTAAAAAAAAAAAAAGAATCAAGATCACCTTAACCAGCAGAGTTATTTCTTCTTTAGATTCTTCATTCTCTGTAATTCTTAAAATCATCAAATAACCAAGGTTTTAATGAAACATATGATGTTGATCCATTCCCCGTGAATCCTCTAAGATGAGCTGAAGAGGGAGTTCATTATGAGATATGTTGCTGATCCATTCCATATGATGCAGAGAAAAGAATAAACTCCGTTCCATAAAATTTAAAGTTAGACGCTGGGCAGAGAGATAGAAGAAGCCGATGGAGGCTAGGGTTTGAGATCGAAGGGGATGTTACAACGAATAATCGACGATTAGCAGGAATCACTTTTCTGAATCTATAATTTTTTCTTTCCCCAAGCTTGCGGCTTTTATGAACCCATGATAGAAGTAGACCTTCAGAAACACATTCAGGTTTCTTTTTCAGCATATGTTCTGTCATATATTTTATACGCTCCTTGATTTGTGAAGGTTATTGCTGTGATCCGGCTGCTGCAGATTCGCGCTTTTGCTTCATCTCCTTGCAACTCTAATGGTTTCATCACCACTTTTGGGTTTCTTTTATTTTCCCCAGTATGGGTTGTGTGCCATGATTTAACAGGTGAGTTTGTTTGCTTTTTCTTACCTTTTACTGGTTTCGCGTTCCTTTTCTGCTCTCATAGCTTGGTCTTCCAATTTATCTCCTTTTTTTTTTTGGTGCATCATCTTCTTCTTCGTCTAAAAAAATTATCCCTAAGAAAGTGCAAATTTGGAACCATTATGTTTGTGGATACATAATCAATATACGTATGCTTGTGTACCATCAAAATTATCGTCTTACTTTTCTTTTTTTTCTCTCGCTTGTGTTTCAGGGATTTCAATAGTGTTATTGTCTCCCGCACCCTCAGTATGTCCGTGTCTTGTTTCGCTTGATTCGTTCATCTCTGAGTGTCTGATCATCACAATAAATAATATGGAGATGGTATAATCTGATCTTAAGCAATACCGTTGATCTCAATTTGTCAACAACTTGACTACCATTGCGTCTAGAGAATGACTTGTCTAGGTTAAACAATATGGTAATATTCAAACAGTCAAAAGGTTCCGAAGGATAAAAACCTAGCTAGGGTAGTTTCTGTTCGGAGGGGAACATAGAGAGATTTCGATTTTATAGAGCAATGAGGAAATTCTATTTTACCGTGAAAAGACGACAATAGTCCCCGAAGGGCGAACGAAAAGATCAAACATGGACCAGGCTTTAAAGTAGGTAACCTTTTTATTTAATGGAGTTAATTCAAAATACACTTGGCAAATATTAATTGGTCCAAATTTGAATTAAGTAAAGTGGGTGTACGTTACTAACGTGGGTAATATTTTAAAGAAGTGTAAACAAAGTGTAAATTAATATGAACCAATAGACAATTGCCAAGTGTCCTTCTTACAATGCCTCCCTCCCAAACTCTCTTTCTCGGCCAATAGATAGTTGTGGTATTGTCACCGCGCGATGTGGGGGCTTTTACAACTTAGAGCTTTTAGTGTATGATATATGTTTGAAATATCTACGATTAGTGTTATTTTCTTCCTAGTTTTCCCTATGAGGATGCTGCCACGATTGCAATATCTACTGTAATGGAATCAGATGGTGACTTCAAAGAGGTAATCTTTGCTGGTGTTTGCTCCGTGCATTAAAGTTCTTTAATCATTCTACATCAAATTTCACTTTTTGTTATCCATCTTCGAAGCATTTCCTTGCGATTTCGGGTTGGCAAACATCTAGTTTAATAAGTTTCTCTCCCACACTTCGTGTATCTCACATATTGTTCATCTAACTCTGGTGTCTGATTGTAGGTGCATTTTGTTCTCGCTGAGGATTTTGATGCTTGGTTGGATAAGGCTAGCAGCTTGCTTTAGATGCTGCTCGGTGCTCGCACCTTTTAGTTCCACTGATTCATCTATAAGTGTGCTGTTTGAAGACTTTTCAGTATGTCCACATCAATGTTGCAGGTTCTCCTTCTCATCACATGGTGCCATTTGTTCGAGGCTGAAGCTCCATTAGTCCTGCTTTCCTCAATCATTGAACTTACTCTGCAAGTAAAGTCCCTTTGTTCTTTGATGGTTCCATCTGCACCTGTCATGACAATAATCGCAGCTGCATTCGCGAGTGAAGCATTCCAGCAGCTATATGATAGGATTGTAAGCTCCTAGTCTCTTTTACTTGAAGGTTTTGGAGTTGCACTGGGTTTGTATTTATATTTGGTTTTGTGCCCTGAGTATTGTGAAGCTTTTGAAAAAATTACCGAAACCTTATTTGAAACATTCGGCCAACGAACTTGGTCAACAGAGTAATGTTCGGCTTATATACATGCTGATAAACATAAGTCGAACATTGTAATTGTAATGTTCGGCCCATAATACAAGTTAAATTACAGGCCGAACATTTGAATTGTTCGGTCCATATTACAAGTCGAACTTTGAAATTCTAATTTTCAGCCAATAACACAAGTTAAACTACAAGTGGAACCTGCCTTTAACAGGTTCGGTTGTGACAACCGATTGAATCTTATATTGGAATTTATACCGAAAGCATTTTCATTCATACGTAACAAGTTGATAAAATACATATGTTGCAAAATACAAACAATATAATGATAATTCTTCATTTAACATTATTATCTTCTCTCAGATACGTTGAGGTCTTCTTTCAAATCTTTTTTAAGATCTTAGTTGTCGAACAAAACTCCGAGCAAATCTCCTCAATTGAAGATAATAGGTCTGCAATTGTTGTTAGACCCCATCAACTCGATAAATTAACATCATTTGCGTCTCCAATTGTGAATTAGGAACAGTTATATGCGTTGCAGATCTAATTGTCTCTTCGGTCGGCCGCCCACCGTGAGTTTATGAGCGGTTATCTAGTTTTAGGATTGTTGTGGATGAACTTCTCCGGTAAGAGTTGCCATATGCTCGAAACATATTTCAAAACATGCACACATGACGAAAATGTAAATGTAAAAACCCTCATGCTTGGAAATCCAAAATGAAAATGATTAACAGATTAAGATGGATTAGAATATGATGAGCTATTGAATTGAATTTTTCCCATGACGTTGTCTCCTAATTTCTTCCCCAAATTTTTATAATTAGTAGTATTTTTGACTTGGCCATATTTATGCAAATTGGTAGTAATTTATTACTAGAATACTAGCGTTTACTTGATCAAGTTGATTAATGTTTAGCATAAATCAACACTAATCAACCACTATGAACAACTAGATATTGTAATGTTTTTCAACTTGGAATGCTTATTCGAGCAAAGTGTATACGAAGCTACAACAACCACCTCCAAAGACCAAAGAATTTTTCTCAAAGGTGTTGCGGAATATTTCAAACATACATGAATTATATTTTTGTCTATCTCATCAATCATCATGCACATAGCTTAGACCATTTCAATGACAATTCTACCTCTCTAGCTATATAAATAGGACTAAATGACTTGCTAAAGTATCATCAACTCAATACACTTCACTGCAAAACAACTTCAAACGCTTGAATTTGAAGTCTACTTTTTTTTTTTTCCAAAGAAGAAAACAATTGAATTCGAGTTCATCTGTTACAAAGAGGAAGAAAATGAAAACCTCCATGGTTTATCTTTGTATAGCTGCCGTTTTGGCTTTGATTTCCTCGTTTGCATATGCTACTGATCCAGGCTCCCTACAAGACTTCTGTGTTGCTGCAAAAAATCCTAATGCTGCTGGTATGTATATACTCTTTATGCAAATATATTTTCCAATGCTTGGTGAAACATATGTTTTCTAGCTTATGTACTCAACTTATATCCATTAATGTGTTTCAATTGCAGTGTTTGTGAACGGATTATTCTGCAAAGACCCAAAGCTTGCAGTTGCTGAAGATTTCTATCTTGCAAATTTTAATAAACCCGGGGAAATTAAGAGCCCAGTGGGGTCCCTTGTCACCCCGGCTAATGTTGCTCAAATTGCTGGACTAAACACCCTCGGCATCTCTATGGTTCGTATCGACTATGCACCATATGGGCTTAACCCGCCACATACACATCCAAGAGCCACCGAGATTCTAGTCGTTTTGGAAGGTACTCTTAGCGTTGGATTTGTCACATCAAATCCAGAGAACAAACTATTCACAAAGGTGCTTTATAAGGGAGATGTATTTGTATTCCCCGTCGGACTTATTCATTTTCAATTTAATGTGGGAAAAACGCCAGCAGTTGCAATTGCTGCTCTAAGTAGCCAGAACCCTGGCGTAATCACAATTGCCAATGCTGTTTTTGGATCCAAAGCACCCATTCCTGAAGATATTCTTGCCAAAGCTTTTCAAGTTGACAACAAGGTGGTTGATTATCTTCAATCTCAGTTTTGGATCAGCAATTAGACAAAAAATGAACTATTGTTGTTGAGAATCAACTCAAAGATCGATGTACTTAACCAAATCTGTTGTGGTCTCTTATACATCAATCTAATAAACTAAATTTGTTTTCCAAACTGTTTATATTTGATTCTCTCAGTCTAAATTTATGAGTTTAGTAGATATTATACTACTATCCCAATGTACTTTAGTCCCGTTCCTATACATATGGCAACCTGGCTTGTTAACAAGTTTAGACAGGTTACGGCTCGTAACCTTCCGAGAAAAGCATACTTCATTTAACTTTATGTTATGGCCTGGAAATTAAAAAGTCGTATTGAGTCGTAAGTTGGATACGACTAAATGTTCTTCATTTTACAGCCATAACTAAGGTTTACGGTTCATAAAATACACTTTCAGTGAGCCATAAGTGGCTCTGGTTCACGTTTTATTATTTGATTTACATGAATGTGACCTAGTTTAAGCACCAACATCAAGATAACTGGTTCTGCAACACCTAGTTTAAGGCATGTTCCTATGGGACACAAAAACACAAATTTAGAGTGTTTTGGCGCACTATGGACCCAGCAAATAGCCAAAACGACGTTGCAAAGTTGCAAATTTGCAACTTTGCAACGCGAGACAGTATTAGTGTCGTCGATGGAATTTCCACCGACAGATGGTTTTTCCATCGAGGTCGACAGAAATTCTGTCGATCAGATTAGGCTCATCCAGCCACTCATTTCTGAGTTCCCCTATAAATGAGCAACTTGAACTCTCATTCCCTCACACCTTCTTCTCAAGTTCATCCTTCTTGGGTTTGAAAATGGCGGGATCTCCTCAATATGAACCGCGCTATAGTCATTTCAGGTTCACTAAAGAAGAGGTTTGTGCATTTGTAAGAACTACGTGCGGCAAACGATGGAAAACGCCAATCATGGAAAACGCCAACTTTATGGGGTACGATATTAGCAGATTTCTTGAAAGAATATTTTGAAAATATTAGAAGTCGTACTGTTGTCTGGTCGTTTCTGCAAGATCAAGCGAAAGGTTTATACTTTTTTGAAAATATATTTCAAAAAAATCAAGTAAGGATTGTTGGTCAAACCAACGACGATGTCATTAATGCCGCGTTAGAGGAGTGGAGAGTACGCCATAATGGAAGTCTTTCCGTTATGTGGTTGTTTCAATATCCTTGGGGTGTTGCCAAAATACTCGACGTTTTTATTAATGGCCGAACATGGTGTACTTTAAATTTAATGTAATGCCAGAAGAAAATTAATGAAATGGTTGATTTATGATTCTTGCTAATTGATTTAGATTAAAAAAGATAAACATATTATTGGAAAATAAAATAACACAAACTTTGTTTATTCAACAAGAGGGAAAACTTCATAAAAGGGAAAACTAACATAAAAGGGAAACTTTATTCATTCAACTAGAACTGTCTGCCTTGAGAAAATCCATCATTTGGACTGAAGATGTTGCTTTGTGCCATTCCGAGAAACTCATCAGATTTTTCCTGCATTTCTTGTTGAGAATCAACATCCAGCTGGGATCCAGAAAAGGTACCTGCTAGCGTAGTTGTACGCCAGTTCGTGTTCCATGGCTGATTCGGTTGTACGCCAACCAACAAGGACCCTGGTGCACTGACTGGGCTAACATGGGATCCACGAAAAGGCAGATTATCATAAACAGTAGAAGCATGTATCGTCGGTGGAGGAGTAGTATGATGAGTATCTTCAAGTGGAAGTTGGGTACACTGAACATAGGTAGAGTTGTTTGAGTTGCGAGCCCCGCCGCTGCTACTTCCTGGAATTCCTCCACTAGTGTCAATCCTACTAGGGGTGGTGCATGTGCCTATGATTGGACTTCATCTACTACAAGTGTTATGATTGTGAGCTAGGGCAACGGGGGTATCTTGGCGTAGGCCTAGAGTATTTAGGTCAAGGTTAAAGAATGCGTCTGTACTCCACTTGGTCATCTCCTCAATGTGATGATATGCTGAAATCTTTGTAAAAGGTTGTAATAATCGCTACATCTTTGTTAAAGCACCTCACATGGAGCATCTATCATACTGTATGGTTCAAACTCTCCAGAGAGAGTATTCTGCAACGGGACGGTAATCGGATTTCCACTATGGGCATCAATACTCCGAACTTCCCAAATAAACGATGGTAAATCCGATGAATATGACTGAGTAGGGTAAACAAATCTTTGTGTAAAAGAAGTAGATGAAGGTCCTTGAGGAAATTGCGAAGGCGGCTGTGAGGGAAGAAAATTAAGCACCACCGAGTGAAAGCCTACCTACTGCTGGGACGTCAGACCCACCAAAATTCTCTGGCTCTGTAAATATAGTTGGATCGGCAACCTGTCTAAACCATTGATCGTAGTCTTCTTTAGTTGCCTCTTTAGTCAGCTGATATGTATCATCCATGGCGGTCTCCCAGTTCCCCAAAGATGCGCTGTTACCCGTTCATAATCGGCCTTCGAAATTATGCCGTTAAGAAATGGGTTAATTGCTTTTACTACCCGGCTTATATGCTGAAATATAATTCCCTCTCCATAGTACCAAACACCCCCTCTTGATACATGGCTATACAATACACACCTGCTCAAGCTCTTCCTATACATATCGTTGACATTAGGATCACTATCCCACTCATTCCATTCAGCGTATGCACGACCTGTAAAAGTACTAGTTGACCGTTGGGCTCCCTGTAGCCGGCTCAAATTTGTGCTTGTGGTTCCATCTGTTATTTATTTTCGGCGCCCAGTTTCCTTGTTGGAACATCTTCATGATTGGAAATTGTCGGGACTTGGTTTTCAAAGTGGGAAAGTTCACTTTAAACTGAATGCACCACCAGAACTGCGAAGATAAAATAAATTGAATTATTCTTACAGGTAAAGAGTAAGAGTAAGATAAAATAGATTAAAAGCAACTTTCTTACCTCTATGATGTGATGATATGCATCGAAGCTTTTGGCTGTCTTTACGGAGGAGACCGCTCTTAGGCTCCTGTGCAGCTCAGCTAGAATGGGTGTTCCCCAGTCATACTTATATGCATTGTCTAGGTCTTCAAAAGCCTCCAGAAAACCCATACTTACCTTCGAACTAGAATTGGGGAAAAAGGAATAGCCTAGAATCCATAATACAAATAATCTTTCGATCTCATCGTAATCTTCTTCGGGCCAATCTTCTGTCTCTGCGAATGTTTTTCAATAATTTTCCAAATATTCTCTCAAGTCTGCAACACTAAATCCCTCACCTCTTATGGATAACCCATACTCTTTTAGGTTGGGAAGTCGTTCGGCCCAGCGATCATCCATCAGCCACTTGGATTGGTTGAATGGAATCTCCGGTCCATTGCATATTATGCCGGTGATCATGTACAAATCTAACGGTCAAATTCTTATGTGCATATCATATTTAATAATCAAAGTATGCGTATAAATAATAATGTTTTGCCCCAATCAAAATTTTTAAAAAAAAACTTACCCGCCTCGAAATCTCGGAAGAAAAATGTATTTGAAGTTCTCCAGTACCATTCGATTACCGAAATTATTATCTTGATTTTCTCATTGTGAATGGCGATGAAATAAAAGTCTTTCCATGGGTACCTATTTACTCGGTCTTTTACGTCAGGTGGAAGTCGATCGTATGCCTCCTTAACTAATCGTGTGCCTGTATGTATCGTAATATTTACTAATTAAAGTTTGCGTATAAAAGTTGGACAAAAAAAATAAAACTTACCTCCTTTTAAACGTATCGGCTTATTATGCCTTGATACATGGTCCTGAATAATATTAGGACCGGTAAGTTTTCTTATATTAGCCCACTCAATCTTGACTCCAAATGATATTGCTGGGCTAATCGTCGTAATCATCAACAACCTCTTTACCTTTTCTTTTTTTACCTTTGTTTTGAGAATTCATCGCAGCCTTCGCAGCCTTTACTATTCTTTGCATGATCGATAAAAATTGATTGCCAAAAAAAAACAAACAAGAAGAATGAAGAAGAAAAACAGGATTAAAAGGATTGTACAAGAAGAAGTAAAGAAATAGTGTGTCAAAATCGGCTATTTATACTTGATACAAATACTGTCGATGTAGATGGAAACAGTATCGACACCGACAGAAATTCCATCGCCGACAGAAAAGTATTTGTCGGTGAAAAAACTGTCGACCGATACTTTTTCTGTCGACACCCAATGCCCAAGAAATAGTTTACTAGGCCACGTGGCCTTGCAAAATCACTTCTTTGTGATCTCCATAGGAACAGGAGTGGGTTTCGAATTGTAACTTGGATAACTTCGACATTTCATTGTTTTGAACACCCCTTAACGCACACACAGATACTTGAAGTAATATCGAGGGGCATCAGTTATTTTGAAGCCCCTATATCAGTCTTCTAATATTAAAGTTTGTCTGAGAAGGGCGCACTCGATTTCCCACCCACTGGGCTTTTGCCAAAAGCTGGGCTCTTAGGCTAGCTAATGTTCCTTCAAAGGTCAGCCATACATGCATCAGTTGATTACACCACTTCTTTGAAAATCAATTTTAACAGCCCTTGTTAAAGATTAGTGATGTCATCATCAGTAATTCAGCCAAAAATTTTGAACAGAAAGACCAACCACTATAAATATATATACTGTACATTGCTAAAAGAAAAGAAATACATTCACTTATAATTTCTGAAGCATAGTCTCTACAGAAGCAAAGTCGATGCCAAATCCAAAACTTGCCCCACCATATTGAGTATACAAGTACTCCTTTGATGATAAGGGAGATGGCAATAGTTGGGAGATTTCAGGGAAATCTGAAGACGGTGGTGCAGGAACATCTTTCTTATTCATCGAGTAATAAACATCAGCTAAAAGGAGCCAAATGAGATCAGGGTCGATGCAAGAGAGTCCTAACAGTGCATTTGTTGAAGAGTCTCGAAGACCTGCAATTCCGCTACAAGCTATCCCCACAACTAATCCACTTACCTTCTTTAGAACTGCTTCCAAAGCTGACGCACTTCTTTTGTTCTTGGCCAAATCAGCAATCATGTTGAGAGCTGCTGCTTGAACTTTCAGACTTGATGATTCAGCAATAGAGTCCTCTGGATTTGTTAAAGCACTTCTGTACGGAAGCTGAAGAGATGTTTTTGATTCACTGAAGGCAGGTTTCTTATGGAATGGGGATGTACTTAATAATTTCCAGAAGTGGAACCCATCTTGGACGAAACGACGAGAAAAGAAATCGCCACCACAGATTAGAACTACACTACTTACAACACCTAAGCATCTTCTGGTTGCCTGCCAAGATAAGAAACAAAAATTAGCTCAGAAGAGTGAATTAAGCGGGTACGTAGCTCAGGACAGTTAAAAGCAAATTACACTACCGATTTTTAAACACAACAAGCTTGAGATTACTTACTACAATGTTCTTATTCTTAACGCAAATGACCAAATTAGGCCATATTTTGTTCACTGCAGGAAGCAATCTGTTCTCATCGTTTCCTTCATCAACAGAAGCATCCATATTATCTTGAAGATCATAAAAGCACAGGAACTGAATTGCCTGTTCAATTGATTCTTTTGTTTCTATCTCATGCTTATAAGCTTCTTCCACTTTTGCTAGTGCAGTAATCCCATCCTGATATGCAGCAACTAACTAGTTACTAAAGAAGAACTTTAACATGACAGCTTATAAAGAAAATAAAGCAACGCAAAAGTACCTCAATTATGTTTAAGGCTAGCAAGCACGTTGCTTCATTGCCTGAAGCCAACAGAGGTGTTGCAGCTTTTAAGCTCGATTCAACAACAGAGCCAACTGTTCTTCTATATCTTCTATGCTCATTCAACTTGAGCAGCATCTCCTCCCACTTTTCTAGATGCATATCAACTCCATTCCAGATGGTATCAGCATGTTCTGCTATTTAATCACGTGCAAGTATAAATTTAAAATCCACTCAATAAATAACAATTATGATAAATAAAACATCCAATTTAGAGGACGAAGAATAGTAAAAAGCAAAAAATGATGTCTTTGCATAAGCACAAGGTTTCTTTATCTTTTTTATGTTGGAATGTTCATAGTTAAGTCAGTCAGTGTACAGTTAGTGTTAGTGTTAGGAATAATGTCTCTAGATATTTTTATACCTAACCCTAAATCTGGGTTCAATGTATCTAGTTCTTACCTAAGTGTATATAAGGGAAACTCTCCCATGGGTGCAAACTAACCCTTTCACTCAACTCTCTCTCTGTCTCTACATGATATCAGAGCTAAAGAGGGAGAGACGGGAAACCCAACTTAGATCTAACAGAGTTAGATCGTGAAGTTGTTCTTGGAGAATCTCTGAGTCGTTCTTAAAGAACTTGCTGCTGGTCTGTAAGTTGGTTTCTCCTTTAAAAGTGGCCTCAATTTCTTGAGTTAAAAGTAGATTTAATGTCTGGAATTTCTGAAAACAGTGGTTCTTCACAGTCTATGAGTTCAATAGGCTTGGCTAGCGAACGGTAGACGAATAGGGAGTGAGAGCAGTACCAAGATGGGTGACTGCTTAGAAAGACCTCATACACCTTTGTTTGATCGAAAATTAGCCATTCCCTTTGGAAAGGGTGGGAGCAGTACCAAGATGGGTGACTGCTTGGGAAGTCCCCCTTTTCCCTTTCTAGCCTACCCCATCTGGTTTGGGACTAAAGAAGAAGAAGAAGAAGAAGAAGAAGAAGAAGAAGAAGAAGATAATATGAGCAGAAAAATGATATCTTGCAAGCTTGGTGACACAGATTACCTTGTTTGGTTTCACTGTGTGAAACTCTACATTACGGGTAAAGAAAAGCTTGGGTACCTGACAAGAAGTAAAGCTTGTTCAGCACCTGAAGACCCTACAAATGAGACATGGGTCCAAGAGAACGCCACATTAATGAGCTTGTTGTTGGACTCAATGACTCCTGACCTTAAGAGCAGTTATTTGCGCTTATCCACAACAAAAGAAGTGTGGGAGGCAATCACTCAGATCTATATTATGAGCGGTAATGCCACATAGATTTATGATTTGAATCGTCGGATTATAGAGACTCGTCAGAATAACCAGCCTCTATAAATCTACTACAACGCTCTCCAAGCTCTATGGCAAGAACTTGACTTCCTACAGTCCTTAGACATGGAGTGTGCAGCTGATACCGCCAAGTTGCAAAAAAAAAGTGAAAAGTGGAGAATTATAGAGTTCCTTGCTGGTCTCGACTCAGATTTTGATCCTACGAGGACTGTATGGGACTGTCAGGTCAGAGGGAAAGATTCATTGCCAACTCTACGAGGACTGTATGGGACTGTCAGGTCAGAGGGACTTCGCCGAGCTACTATGATACCTCCAATATCACAGGAAAGTTCAGCCTTGAATGTGGTTACTCCACCAACAGTCATATGAAAAAAGCAACCGACAATCTGATGAGAAACTCTCCAAATTATGATTACTGTCACAAGCGTAGACATACCAGGGAGACTTGTTACAAGCTCAATGGACGTCCACAATGGCAGAACAACAATAATAGAGGGGGTAACTCTAGTGGCAGTAGTGGAGGAAGAAGAGGAGGTCATAGTGGTGGTCCAAGGGCATACAACACAGCTGATGAGCTGGAGTTTCAATCTACAGCTGCACCTAGTAGTTCACCTCATTCATCTCATGTCCAACTGGAGCAAATTATCAACGATTATGCACGGTAACCGTCATCGAAGGAAATTTCTGCTGGGTCTAGTTCGTTGGCTCAATCAGTTAACACAAAGAACTATGGTAGGGCACTAAACAGTACACGCAATAGTGGAGCAACTGACCACATGTCCACTAGGTTCAACTTTTCTCCACTTATAGTTCAAGTCCTAGTAAACCTTGTATCTTGACAGCGGATGGATCTAAACCTTCTTCTAGGTACTTCAAAAAGTTGTTACTAATTTATTTTCTACACTTGATATATCTAAACTCCACTGCGAAGTGTGTGAGTTAGCTAAACATCAATGTGTCCCATATCCTTTAAACATGAATAAAAGAGTATCTCCTTTTGCCTTAAACACAGCGATGTTTGGGGTCCTTCACGCGTCATTAGTACTTCTGGTTGACGTTGGTTTGTTTCTTTAATTGATGACTACTCCAGAGTTTCTTGGGTTTACTAACTGAAAGATAAAAGCGATGTTCAATCGATGTTAAGATCTTACCTCTTGTATGTTCATGTCCACAAACAGGGCAGGAGTAAATTAGATCTTAGAGCTTTTAAGTGTGTTTACTTAGGATACTCAAGTACCCAAAAGGGTTAGAAATGTTTTCATCCTCCCACTGGACAGTTTTTTGTGTCTATGGATGTAACTTTCAGTGAAGATACCCTTTATTTTTTGAGCATTGAGACTTCTCTTCAGGGAGCGTAGAAATGGTGAAGATCAGTCTGGATATGATTTATGATATGACCTATGCTTTGTACCTAACGTAAGTAAGGAAAGTGAGACTATTACACCAGTGATGACTCTTCTTGAACCTCATCTTCAAGTTTATTTAACGACGAGACGAGGCCCCTATTTCTCAGCCTCGTCAATTGTCTTTTCCGGTGACAGGTAATTCTGAACTAGAACTTCCTACAGTTCAAAGTTGAAACTACTTTGAGAGTATCGATGAGAATGATATTTCAGCTGATGAGTCCACCGATGTTGTGGAAAAAGATCTACATATCCTACTCATACTCGTAAACCTCCATCTCGATATGGTTATTCCACTGAGCATCATATTTCTAACTCTGTGTCTTCTCATCGTTTGTCACCCACTTATATTGACTGTGCTCATCGATTATCTGCGGTGACAATTTCTACAAGAATTGAAGATGCTCTTGCTGATCCAAAGTGAAAAGTGGCTACGGTAGAAAAAATTGAAGCTCTAGATAAGAACTCCACCTGGGATATGGTCAAGCTACCGAAGGGGAAGAAGACAGTTGGTTGCAAATGGGTGTGCACGGTAAAGTTCAAGTCTGATGGGCAAATTGAAAGACGTAAAGCAAGATTGGTAGCCAAGGGCTACACAGACTTATGGAATACACTATCAAGGAACCTTTCCACATGTTGCAAAGATGACTACCATTCGTGTCTTGCTATCTGTAGCAGCAAACAAAGAATGGCCTCTTCACCAACTTGATGTGAAGAATGATTCCTTAAGGGTGATTTGGAAGAAGTGTACATGGACATTCGTCCAGGGTTTCAACATGCTAGTAATGAAGGGAAAGTGTGCAAGCTGAAGAAATCCTTATATGGATTGAAGCAATCTCCAAGAGCCTGGTTTGGTAGGTTTACCCAAGTATGTTGAGATGTGGATACCATCAAAGTCGGGCAGACCATACCATGTTTATCAAACATTCACGCACTGGAAAAATCAGTATGCTTATTGTTTGTGGATGACATTGTGATGACCGGTGACGATGAGAAAGAAATGGGGAAGCTAAAATCTTACTTGGCTAAGGGATTTGAGATGAAGAACCTAGGAGACTTGCGCTATTTCTTAGGAATTGAAGTGGCAAGATCAAAGGAAGGAATATTCATCTCGCAAAAAAAATATGTGTTGGATCTTCTGACCGAGACAAAAATGATGGGTTGTAACCTATTGACACACCAGTTGAGCCAAATCAGAAGTTGGGAGATGACACCAACGGCATACCAGTAGAGAAGGAGAGGTATCAAAGGTTAGTGGGAAAACTAATCTACTTGTCTCACACTCGCCCTGATACTCTGTAAGTGTAGTAAGTCAGTTTATGCATGCTCCACGAGAGACACACATGGATGCAGTGTATCGTATTCTTCTCTATCTAAAGGCTGCACCTGCAAAAGGATTGTTATTCACAAAGAATAATCATGTGAAAGTTGAGGCATACATTGATGCCAATTGGGCAGGTTCAGTGATTGACCGCAGGTCTACCTCTGGCTATTGTTCTTTCGTGGGAGGAAACTTGGTCACTTGGCGCACCAAGACACAATCAGTGGTACCTAGGTCTAGTGCAGAAGCGGAGTTTAGGGCTATGGCTCAAGGAATCTGAGAGATACTGTGCTGAGAATACTGCTGACAGAGATCAGATTCAACCTTACAAGCC
>JAJJMA010191183.1:0-64103 GCA_023529015.1 Papaver nudicaule | reverse complement strand
ATGAGTACTAGGCCCATGGCAACTGGGAAAGACCCTTCCATATAGGATTCATCAGAGAGAGTTCTACTACTCTATGTGATAACACCAGGGATGAGTCCTATACGGAAGGGATGAGTCCTATATTGACTAGAAACAAGTAAACAGAATTACATTACAACATTGCCAAAGGATGAAAGAAGATACGCTTTCAATGAATGGTACCAAGTGCACCAAAAAAATTTGTTGATAACAGTTAATCGTTTTACAAGGAGCCTACCAAATCTATAATTAGCCGACGAACAACTTTACATTCAGACACAAATTGTTTTACAGTAAATGAACTCTACTAATCAACCGATTCTTGAGTTTCTTGTTAAATGAAGATCGAAATTTTATGTGAAATAATCTGCTACACCAGCAGTTGAACCGTGAAGCCAAAATTGTTATACATCAATCCTGAATAAACAGAAAAAAAAAAAAACTTATTATTTAGTTAACTACTGAAAAGTAAATACAAAAAAAAAAACATTGCAAAATCTAGAATATGATTCCCAGTTATTTAGCGGTGCAAAAGAACTATAAATTACCTTCATTACTAAAGAAGTGATGGTGATGAGAGGAGAAATCATTGTGTGATATAGTCGATGACGACGAATAAATCAGCCATAGATCTGTTAGCACATATGAAAAAGATTTCATGTTGTTTGCTGAAAGATAAGAAACTCGAAGGTGATGAAAACATTTTGTGATGTTGTCGACACCGATGAATCAGCCCTGGATCTCTTAGCATAGATGAAAAGATCTGAAATGATTTAATGTCTGATCTGATGAAGAAAAAGCATGAGAGATCCGCCGTTGTGAAACCTTCTACCAGCAAGACCATGTAGTTGAAGCCACTCTATTTAAGGTGCAAAGAACTTGTCCGTTTAGTTTTTAGGGTTAAATTTGACCGCTCATCATTTAATCTGACGGTTGGTGCATTGCGAGCTGAGTCAAACTTTGACTTGAGTTGACCAATGATGGTTGTAGTTATTAGGTAAGTTTTTTTTTTCTTTTATTTGTATTTGCAGTGTGATGAATATGAAGTAAAAATGATCTGGAAACAACGAATATAACACCAATAATGTACCACGACAATCTGTCATATAAATAATGTACCTAACCAAATAAAAATATTGGACTAAACCCAACTACAATCAATCAATCAATCAATGATGTATAACTAAAAAGAAATAAGAAAAATGGAGAGTATCGCCGGCGTCGAATCGGAATAATCACATACTGTAATTGCACTTCTCAGGGGTGAAGCCAACCGCAGAACCCATAGGAACTTCAAAATCACACTTAACTCTAGGCTTGAACTTGGTAGTCTTCACAACACCAGCTTTGAATCTCATCTGAAGATAGAGCTTAACTTGAATACTGAATTTGCCATCATTCTTGTCTTTGTTAAACTCACCTTGCACATTAGGTAACAGCCTCTGCCCGCTGAAAACTGGTCGAAGAATAGTCGTATTCTTATGGCCTTGATAGAACGGTGTTAACATAACGGAATCGAATCTCTGCCCGTCGTAGAACGCTCTAGCTTCAATCTGATCATAGTACACACCGATCTTCGTGTTCGGGTTCCTCAATTTCAAAGCAACTGCAAGATTGTAATGAAGCATGTTGTTCTCCGTGACGTTGAACTGAGTGAGCGTAGCATCTTCGACATGGAAATTCAAGTGGTTTATGGGACGGAGGATTAACCAAACGATCAAAACTGCTATACCCAAAGCAATGAGAATGGAGATGATAATCTTGAAAATACACTTTGGAATGCAACATACTATTGATCCGAAACACCCCATAATTGATGCACAGAAACAAGAACTATCGATCAAAAGTGGTGATTTAGAACGAGATCAAGGTTAGGATAAGAGGCTAGCTAATAGGGAATTCAGGATGAAAAGAAAAGTGTTGAGGTGAAATGAGATATGAATTGGTGGGTGGTTTTTGCAGCTACATATAGGAGATTTGGTAAGTCTTAATTGAACACGATACCGAGTGAAAATCGTGGTTTGTTGACAACGCGTTGTTCTCATATTCTACTGTTCCTTCCTCGTTGCTTCTTGGAAAAGCATAATACTAAGTCTGTAATGGTTAAATGCTCTTCTAGTAGCTTACGTAATGTTACTGATTTGCTCATACCATCAACTAACCATATTGTGGGCTGCTGCCTAGACAGATTAAGATGGCTTGTTTGAAGAGAATTTTGAGTCGTTTTATGTCAACGTTATTGACTTTTCATGTGTTTTTAGTCAAACAAAAACAATTATAAACGTGTCTAAAGCCCAAAACAAAAAAAATAAACTTCCTAAACCATTTTTTTTTTATTTGAACCCAAATAATAAGACAAAATAGGGTTAAATTGAATTAAAATCAAAAACCTTTTTTAAAAAATAGACTTTTTTACCCATTCTTCATTAGTTGTTAATTCGTTGATTAGTTGCAAAAAGAGGTAAAATAGATTTAATTAATAAGGTTAAATCATAACTAGACAAACGTGAAAACAAGAAAAAGAAAAAAAATACATTTTTTTTTTGAAAAAACGAAGAACATGAACAATTATTGGGATGTTTAGCTCAACATGCTAGCTAGCATACCTTTTTTGTTTGTTTATGTATGATTACTGTGTATATATCCACACTCAGGTGTAAAAACGAGCCACACTGCACACCAAGTCTAAAAGATGGTGTGGTAGTGGTTGGTCTAGTCCGAAATATTGATTTTTGATGCCCAGTTAAAAACCAAATTAACTACACAAATCAAACTTTGAAAAATATTCTACGATGTTGCACTTTAGGCTTAGATAGATCCCAACAACTCTGACACAAAAACTGGAAGAATTATAAAAAAATTATAAATTGAGAGGAAAAGTCATTAGGAGAATAAGTTTTTGAGAAAAAAATATCTAAAGGTGATGCTGGAGATGATGAGCACGGATTCTTGAAATTCATTTTTTATTAAGATGGTACAACGTGCTTAATAAATACAATTGGATGGTAAATTGGATTATGATGAGAGGAGAAATCATTGTGTGATTTTGTTTGATGGCAATGAATTAATCAGCCATGGATATGTTAGCACAGTTAAAAAAGATTTCATGTTGTTTACTGAAATGATTTGATGTCTGATCTGATTCAAAGAAGAAGCATGAGAGATCCGCCGCTGTGAAATCACTTCTGCTAGAAAGAAGAGACCACTCACTCTATTTATGGGGCAAAAAACACGCCCTTGTAGTTTTTAGGGTTAAATTGTGACCGCCCATCATCTAATCTGACGGCTGATGCCCTATTTATACTCTCTGTAACAGCTGACCGAAATTCACAACAACAGTTACGATCTGAGTCAAATTTTGACTTAAATTGACCAGCAATGGATGTTATAACAAATTAGGGAAATGAACTGGAAAGGTGAACCAATAATTTACCACAACTGTCATAAATAATGTACAAAACAAATCAAAAAAATTGAACTAGAAACAACAACTATCATCAATCAATGATACAACTTATTAAAATGAATTAAAAACAATGGAGAGTATCGTCAGACGGCGGTTAACGGAATCAATCACATACTGTAATTGCACTTCTCAGGAATGAAGCCAATTGAAGAACCCAAAGGTACTTGAAGCTCACACTTAACTCTAGGCTTGAACTTAGTGGTCTTCACAACACCAGCTTTGAATCTCATCTTAAGATAGAGTTTCACTTCAATATCGAATTTCCCATCAATCATATCTCTACTGTAATCACCATGTACGTTTGGTAAAAGTCTTTGCCCCTTGAAAACTGGACGGAGAATTGTCGTATTCTTATGGCCTTGATAGAACGGTGTTAACATAACCGAACCAAACCTCTGACCATCGTAAAACGCCCTAGCTTCAATCTGATCATAGTAGACACCGATCTTCGTATTCGGGTTTCTCAAGTTCAAAGCTACTGCTAGATTGTATTGAAGCATGTTGTTATTATCGATGTTGAACTGAGTAAGTTTAGCATCTTCGACGTGGAAATTCAAGTGGTTTATCGGACGGAGGATTAACCAAACGATAAGTACTGCTATACCCAAAGCTATGAGAATAGAGAGAATAATCTTGAAGATACACTTTGGAACACAACAAATTATTCCGAAACATCCCATATTGACGCACAAAATCAAGAACAATCGATCAAAGTGGTGATCAAAGTATAGGATTCTAGGTAGCTAATAAGGAATCTAGATGAAAAGATAAGTGTTGAGGTGAAATGAGATATGAATTGGTGGGTGGTTTTTGCAGCTATATATAGGAGAATGTCATGTGATGCAGCAATTAGAGAAAGAAGATGACTTAATGTAAAATCCAAGTTGAACACGAAACCGAGTGAAAATATTGGGTGGTTCTTCTTACGCGTTCTTCTTATATTGTTCTTTCCTCGTGTATGTCTTGCTGTTTCTTGAAAAAACATCAATCTGTGATAAGTTAGACATATCGAAAGTGTGCTGCTAATTAGAACATGTCAACAAATCGAGGGGTATGTTCTTCTTCTAGTAGCTTGCTTATCATTTTCGATTTGCTTACATATCATCAAATCGAAGTTGTCTTGTTTGAAGAATATTATGAAATGAAGCAGACGGCGCTTTCAAATGGTCTGCCTTGTTTGACTTGATTTATGGTATTTTATTCGAAAAACAAATTCAAAGCAATATCACACTTATTGACTCTAAGGAATATTGACTGCTCATTTTATTCGAGAAATTTTCAGGGGCGGAACAACAGTCAGGCAGGCTTCACCTGGCTATGTGCCGTTTTTGGGACTGCACGATTTTTGTTGGGGCCGATTCGATTGGGCCAAAACTGTTAACTGGTAAAACTGTTAGTTTACTAGCCCAATTCGATTGGGCCAAAACTCTGGTGTGCTGATTTTAGCTCAAGTCCGAAAGAAAAACTTGTCAAGCCCAGAGGAGTTAACATTTCCAGTTCCGCAACCGGAAAATTTTAATCTAGCTCCATGCATCAGCTGGCAACAAATTTTTAGACTCCTTGGTAAAACACTAATTAAGCTACTGATTGAAACAGATGACACTATGTCTGACTCATGTTTTGGTTATACGAATTGGAACCAGAACTACTTTATACTATTCGAAGTATTTTAAAAATGGGATACATTCGAATAAACTCAGAACCAACATTCAACACCTACTATATAAACATAAAACCCTAAGCTCCGCCTGCCTCATTTTTCATTTCATTCCACACTGAAAGAGAAGAAAATCCTAGTTGGTGCCGCAGATGCAGAAGATCTTCATTAAAAGGAAAACAATGTCCAGATCAACAACGTATGGTTGGTTTCCGCTGGAGATGGAAGAAATTGCATTAATAAATTGGTATGAGCGGTTTCGGAAATCAGTTTGACATTATAGCTTCCCCAGAAGGTTTATGAATGATTTATGGAGGTGATGATTGAATCAATAGTGTATTTTAGATGGTGGAATTGAACTTTCACTGCTGGCCATTATAATTTTTTCCTCTCAAATTTATTAGATCTTTTCAGATTTAGAGGTTATAGATTGTAATCTTTTATGTTGTTCCTTGCCCCTTTTAAAGAGTTGTGACTAGTTACTGTGTATTTTTATTCTTCAAGAATTGTGAACTGAATTCATATATTTGAAGTTAAATTGCTAGACACTTTTCAATCTTTGATTCCTGTTTGTTCTACTGTCTACTATCTTCATTTTATACGAAATTTTAGGTTTCCAGCAAGCACTGAGAGGTTATTAGAACTCCCCTGTAGCCTTGGGAACCTGCATTAGGCACTGTCTTTGCTTGGAATGATGTCTAAGGTGTTAGCTTTAGTTGCGGTGGCATCTGTAGTGATGCAAGCCTGCTTGCAATGGCTTTCTAGTTGCGTGCTAAATTCGCATTGGATAACTTCAGCTTTTTTTGGTACATGTTTAGTGTTGAGTGACTAATGACACTGTGAGTCAGTATGACAACTGCTACCTCTTTGTGTATGGTTGATGTGTATGCGTCACTACAAATTCTTTCAACTTGTTTTAAGAGCAGCAGCGAAAAGTATATGAGAAGGCCTCAATTTGAGTCACAACAATAACAAATCTTAACAAGGTAAAGCTCGAATTCAATTGCATTGCCAATTTCGATTCAGGAATGTCTTGGGAATAAGGTACATTTGCTTATTTGTTCGATTGATGAATGTCTTGTGGTGATCATCCATTCTGTAGTGTATCGTCCATGAATTTAATTCCTTACATAAGCTCATGTTTCTCTTTTCTTCTCTATGTCAAATGGCTTAGACCGGAAGAGGGTCTTTCCTCAACGTTGTCCTCCTGATGATGGAAGTCCTCTTAGTTTATCTGTGTCTTCGTTTGCCTGTTCATTCTTCTTCAGATTGTTGTTAGTGAACTAGTTTGCTCAACTTGTCTTTTCAGGGAAGGTGTTCATTTTTATCTGATTGTTATAATGTTCATGAATTCGGTTAGTTGTGCACCCGGTTTGTATTGGACTCTGCATATGTTGGTATGTTGTAATGATGACCCAAATGGTTGCTACAGGGGGTTTCAGGGAAATTAAGGATCCGGACAGAGGTAAAAAATTACATCCTGCAGCATTCGGAAAATATGAAAGACAACAATTGAGTTGATCTTAGTATTGACTTTAGTATGGCGAGGAGTCCACCATGTGGATTGCTTTTCCTGATTGTAATTTCTCTTAGGGTTGGAGGGCCTACTTACAAAAACATATGTTGGAACACAGGTTACTAAGAAGAAATAACAACTGTATAGAAATTCAACAAAAATCTGCAAATGGACATAAATTAGAATACTGTTGGATCTCATTTGTTTCAGTATTGAATCCTTAGCTGCATTTCTTATCTCTTAATAATTCAGTAATAGCATAGAAATTGGGACGAATTGCCGACAAGTAAGAAGACAATAGAATTACAAAGAAATTTCAACAAATTGGGATGTTACGTCAAGTCACTACGCTAGGCCAGGCCATACACAAGTCCAAGTCAAGCTCTAGTGGTTGCGGAAGAAAATCAATACACATTTGAGATAATCATGAACAAGTTGCTATCTTGGAACCATTTGAGAGTACACAATATTCTACGATTACTAGAAGATAAAACTAAAAATAAGCCATAATATTACTATGCATTCTAAATACAACTTGTGGGGGTTATCTTTACCACGATTGAATCAACAAATCTCCAATACGGAAACCACCATTTATCTTTTTTCAGCAGCAAAACAAAGAATAGACCCCAAAATCCAACTATAAACCCCAAAGCAACAATACCGAAAAACAATAATCTTTATTGTTTATTTTCTTGATCACTTTCTTTGATGTTATTCGTAAGGCTGGTATCACTATAATTGACAATCTGATCAGCGACGCAAATTTTCTTCAGTGGTAGTCCACACAATAAGTTGTTTCCAAGAAAAGCCGAACCATCAACACTCAATGTATCAAAGTGATTTCCCCTTGGAATCCTTCCGCTAAACCCATTGTAAGATAAGTTCACAAACCCAAGAAAGTCAAGGGATGCTTAAGACTCTGGAATATGCCCAGACAATCTATTGAAGCTCAAATCCAGAGTACCCAAACTAGTCATGTTTCCGACACCCGCAGGGATATTATTCGACAAATGATTATGGGACAGATTGATACTGTGTCTGACTCATGTTTTGATTCCACAAATAAGAACCAGAACTATATACAAACCTAGCTAATGAATTCAAAGCACTCTAAAAATGGGATACATCCGGATAAACTTACTTAGAACAAATATTTACCACCACCCCAATATAAACTAAAAAACCCTAAGCTCTGCCTCCTCATTTTTCATTTCATCCCACACTGTAAGAGAAAAAAAACCTAGTTTGTGCCGCACAGTAGATCTTCGTGAAAAGAAAAACAATCACACTCGAAGTTGAAAATCTCAAAGCTAAGATTCAAGATCCACATGCATGAACAAGGTATGATATACGCTGTAAAACAACTTGAAGAAGATGGAAGAAAAAATTACTACAACTCTTGTTCGAGCCTCTAAAAAGAGGAACAATATATTGGTATGAACGGTCTCGGAAATCAATTTGACATAGTTGCTTCAAGGAGTTGACGTTCCATGGTGGATGGAGTACCCACCGAGGAAGAATTGTGGAGATTTTTCCTCTCAACTTAATTTCATATTTTTAGATCCAGTATGCTAGATTGTAATCCTTTATGTTGTTGCTTGCCCTTTGAGAGAGTTGTGGGTAATTACTGTGTATTGTTATTCTTCAAGAATTATGAAATGAATTTGAATCTTAATTGCTAGACACTTTTCAATCTTTGGATTCTTGTTTTTTCTACTGTCTACTATCTTTCATGTATAAGATGAATGTGTGTCCTTCGAGTAGGCATTGAAAGGTTAATTAAAACTCCCCTGAAGCCTCCGGAACCTGCACTAGGCACTGGCTTTGATAGGAATGGAATTTCTTTGCTACTGAAAGAGGAGAGAGAGCGTCCGCAAATCGGAGGTTTGAATCGGGGTCATCTCATCAAGAAGAGGAGAGAATGGAATTTCTTCCAGCCGGAGCGCAAGTAACTTCTGACTGGACGGTGGTAGATCGAAGCAGAGGAAAGGGTAAGACGAGGAGAGGGGCTCAAGTGACATCGATTCAAGGTGTGGGGTTTGAATTTTTTAAGGTAGTGGTAGACAAAATTGAGAAAGTGGTGATTAAAGAAAGAAACAAAAGCTATCTTGATTTAACTCTTTGTCGGGAATCTGTAATATGGTTGATATCGGCATTAGAGAGAGAAGCAAGGTGGGAAGGATCTAAGAGAAGCTACTGGAGGTTTCGTAGCAAACATAATTGGGTCTGTGTGGATCGATTGTGGAATAATCATGGTGAGTTTATGAAGGTGAGCTTATTGGGGAGGGGGGTTAATCCGGCCAAAGTGTGTTTCTTCCCTGCTGGTTCTAATAGGCAGGGATGGAGAGATGCTGCTGATATGTTGAAATCTTGTTTGGAGGGAGGGGTTTCTGATTCATTTGGAGAGGATGATGTCGGCATCATGAATGAAGAAATTTTTCCTAGTCTTAATGATAAAGAGTCAAATCGTTGGAATAGAGCTCTGATATGTGAATGTGATCAACCGGTGACATGTTGGAAAGAAATTGGGAATTTTATGGGGAAGGTTCTAGGCTTGAAAGAAGGATTCTCTCTATCTCCTTTTGATAAATCAAAAGCCTTGTACTTTGCAGAGAACATTCAGAGCGCTCAAAAGCTTGTGAAGAAGAAGTGGTGGAGTTTTAATAACTTGAGAATTCAATTCTCATTTTGGGTGTCAGAGAGTAATAGCCTAAAAAATCTGAAAATCAATACTCCTGATCCTGTATGGTTGGCAATTAAAGGAATTCCTTTTCACTTGTGGAATTTAAAAACCTTCAAGTACATTGGAGATTTATGGGGAGGGTTTATTAAAGTCCATGAAGTTTCAATTTCAGGGAAGGATTTTCATGAGGCTTACATTCAAGTCTCGAACCGGCTGCTAGAGGTGCAAGAGTTTAGACATGCCATCCTTGATGGGAGGAAGTTCACAGTTATGGCTTTTGAACTATCAAATATTGGAGAAATTGATTCTTCAAAGTGGAAGACGGTGGAATTTGAGGCGGTGGAAATTCCTAGGGGTGGTGGTTTGAGAGCTGCTCCGCCGATCTCATCGGGAGTTGTATCAGAGGGTACACTCGTGACTGAAAAGGACAGTCAAAAGGTGACAGGTGGGCCAACTACTGTCGGTGAAATTCAAAATTCAAATCCTTCTTCCTTGCGTGTAAACACAGGTGTCAGTTTGGAGAGTATGTCTCTGACTTTGACTCCATCTTTTGATTTTATTCAAAATGGTCCTCTCACTTCGGGTATTTTGGATCCGGGTTGCAAATGTTTAAACTATTCTCTATCTCCTGGGCCTGTACATTCCAAATCTGCTCGTAAAAGAAGAAGAGCTCAGTGGGCTAAGGCCAGAAAGCACGCACGTGAGCTATGTGCAATTCATAAGGATGACTTGGATGATGAATTTCTTACGGCCAGTGAAGATGAGTCGGGTTTTTCAGTTCAAGGGGAAAATGAAATTCACAACTCTCTTTCGCATGTTTCTGACTCAGTGTTGGGAGGAACATCTGAGAATTTCAAATCTCATGCCTCTGATTCTATTTTGGAAGGAAATTCATTCACTAAATCCCCAACAAGTGAGTGTAACGGAAGGAGCATGGATAGCGGTCCGTTAACAGAAGTGGAAGCTCTTAGAAGGCTGCAATTGTTGATTAATGATTTCAAAAATGCTGGTCCGGAAGTGGGAGTCTCTTTCAAACAGACAGAGTTTGAATTGCAAAGGTTGATGGATGATGCCACAAAGAATAAAGAATTATGCTTCTCTGATGCGGAGGAAGGAAGGGGTCTGGAGGAACTCTAGGTGTTTGCGTTTTTGTCTGGCCGGGTATATCTTTAGTTTTCAATGCAGATAAAACTAGTGTCTTGGAATGTTAGTGGTCTTTGTAATCCAGATAGAAGAGCTGAGTTAAAGACTCTAATTCGTTTATGGAAGCCGGATGTTGCGTGTTTGCAAGAAACAAAAATGGTGCAGTGGGATAGAAGGAAAGTCCGAGAGCTATGGGGCAATAATAACTTCGATTGGGTTGCTCTTAGCTCAATGGGGAGATCAGGAGGTATCTTAATTGTCTGGAATTCTCGCTCGATAGAGGTTGATGATTCTCTTGTGGGGGCCTTTTCTATGTCGATTCGTTGCAAATTACGTGGGGAAGATTTTTGGTGGGTTCTAACTTCGGTGTATGGTCCCTGTTTGGACTTGTTTAATCAGCAATTCTGGTTGGAAATGGCTGATGTCGGATCGTATTGGGGGGATCCTTGGTGCCTCTGTGGTGACTGGAACGTTGTTCGGTTTAGCTATGAGAGGACTGGTGAGCAAATAGTTTCCACTGCTATGCAAAACTTCAACAAGTTTATCAATGATTTTGGATTAATTGATTTACCGCTTATTGGGTCTACGTTTACTTGGAGTAGAAATGATTCGAGCAGTCGAATTGATAGATTTCTGGTGTCTAACGATTGGGAAGATCATTTTCTTAGGCTCGAACAGCAAGCTCTCGTGAGACCTTTCTCAGATCATTGGCCTTTATCTCTAACCTCTGAAGGGGAAGGGTGGGGAGCTAGTCCTTTTCGTTTCCAGGAGGTTTGGTTTGAAGATCCTCACATTTTGAATCTTATGAAATCTTGGTGGGAGTCGGCTTCTTTTTATGGTAACCCAGGTTTTGTTATGGCAAAAAAACTTCAGTTGCTTAAAGAATTCTTGAAAGACTGGAATAAAAATGTTTTCGGTAACTTCAATAGAAAGATTGAGGAGAATCTCGTTGACATTCAAAGGCTTGATGCTGAGCAACGTCTTAATGGTACGTCAGATTCATTACACTCTTTAATCCTGCAGGCAAAATGTGAGTTTCATAGATTGTCAAAAATGAAAGAAGTTTATTGGAGACAAAATGCTAGAGTTGAATGGATTATGCAAAATGAGAGAAATACAAAATTCTTTCATAAGCGTGCTTCCTCTTGGCAGAGAACCAACTCTTTTTCTCAACTCAATGTAAATGGAACTATTACTTCTGATAAGACAACCATTAAATCTGCAATCGTGGAGTTTTATTCTGAATTATTTAGAGAGGATGCAACATCTAGACCTCAGCTGGATGGTCTTGATTTTCCTTCCATTGATGGTGTTCAGGCTGCAGCTATTGAAGGCCCTTGTAACGAAGAAGAAGTGAAGAGGGCTATTCGTGATTTGAATGATGATGGTTCACCGGGTCCGGATGGTTTCCCTATCATGGTTTTCAGTAGATGTTGGGAGTTTATGAAGGAGGATATAATGGGGGTTGTGAATGATCTATTCTTGAATGCTCATATTGATTGGCGATTGAAATCCACATTTTTATTCTTAGCTCCTAAACAAGATGTGGTAGTTAACATTTCTGACTTCCGTCCAATTAGTTTGATGGGGAGTGTCAATAAGATTCTGTCCAAAATCTTAGCCACGAGGCTTAAGCTGGTTATGGATTGTTTGGTTAGTAATCACCAAAGTGCTTTTATAAGCGGAAGGCAAATCCTAGACAGTTCTTTAATTGCTAATGAACTTATAGATTCTTATCAGAAGAGGAAGAAAAGTGGAATTCTTTGTAAAATAGATTTCCAAAAAGCTTATGACAATGTGTCGTGGGATTTTCTTGACTATACTCTAATGAGGATGGGTTTCGGCACTCGGTGGAGGAAATGGATTGAAGCTTGCACTCGGTTTGTCAATTTTTCGGTGTTGATAAATGGTTCTGCAAATGGTAGATTTGCGAATTCGAAAGGATTACGTCAAGGAGACCCTTTATCTCCCTTTCTATTCCTTTTAGTTGCGGAGTCTCTGAATTTGTTACTGAATAAAGCTACTGAAATTGGCTGGTTTCAGGGTTTCGAAGTTGTGGAAGGAGGGACATCGGTAAGTCATCTGCAATTTGCAGATGACACTCTTGTTTTTATTCAAGCTAATTCTGTGCAGGTAAAACACCTAAGAGATTTGCTCTTATGGTTTGAGATTATTTCTGGTCTGAAGGTGAACTTTAAAAAGACGTCAATCATTCCGGTAGGAGAGGTACCTCATGTTAATTCTTTGGCTCGGCTCATGGGTTGTAAAGTTGATAAATTTCCGGTGTCTTATCTTGGTTTGCCTTTAGGAGATAAATATTTATCGAAAGAGAAGTGGAATTTAGTGATTGAAAGAGTTCAGTATAGATTAACTTCTTGGGCGGCTTATTTTCTTTCAAGGGGAGGTAAAATGATTCTTATTCATGCAGTTCTTCAATCATTGCCAGTGTATATGATGTCTATTTTTGTTGCTCCTGTTTCTGTCATCAAGAAGATGGAAAGACTATTCAGGAAATTTCTTTGGAATGATAGGGAGAATAACCACAAATCTCATTTGGTTAGGTGGGAGGTGGTGATTTGCGAGAAGAGATATGGTGGTTTGGGCGTCAAGGATTTACAAACTTTAAATACTTCCTTAATTATCAAATGGTTGTGGAGATTTGGTTGCGAAAAAACGGCTCTTTGGCGTATCATCATCTCTGAAAAGTATGGAGAGGATCCTCTCGGTTGGTGCTCGATGCAAGTTCCACTGCAAACTCCTTATGGTTGTTGTGTGTGGAAAGGAATTAATAAATTTCTTGATCTTTTTAAAACTAACTACAAAATGCAGGTGGGAGTCGGGAATCTTACTAGTTTCTGGCATGACAATTGGGTGATCCAAACTCCTTTAAAGTGTAGGTTCCCAGCAGTTTTTGGAGTGGTTGAAACTAAAAATGCTACAGTTGCTGAGGTTAGAAGTGTTGACAACAATGTGGTGGGATGGAACTTAGGCATAACTCGTCGAGTTCAAGACCATGTCATTCTCGAATTAACTGAATTGTTGTTTCTTTTAGATGAATGGCCAGCTGGTGACTTTACGGAAATGGATCATAGAGTGTGGTTGGGTGCTTCACCGTCAGGTTCTTTTACTGTTAAAGACTGCTACCAATGGCTCCACTCGACAACGACTCATCCTATCAACTTTGTTGCTCAGAAGAGATTATGGTCCAGTAATTGGCCTACTAAGGTATCTTTCTTCATGTGGGTAGCAAGTTATTGCAAAATTTCCACTCAAGACATGATGTGCAGGAGGGGTTGGCCATTGGATTGGGTAAATCATTGTTATATGTGTATGCAGGATGGGGAAACATCTACCCATCTCCTTATCCACTGCAAGGTGGCTTGGAAAATGTGGTGTTATTTCTTGAAGGAATGGTCTCTGAAGTGGGTTACACCTCCAGATTTAATTTCGTTAGTGAATTCTTGGCCCCTCAACTCAAATTCTTCAAGAAAATCTTTAGTTTTGCGAGTGTTGCCGGCAGCTATTTGTTGGAGTATATGGAAAGAACGTAACTCAAGAGCTTTTAACAATGTTAGCAAGAAGGATGACGAGATTATCGATTCTATCAAGCTTACAGTGGCGTATTGGCTTCATAATAGAGGTGTCTTTCTAGGCATCTCAATGGAGCAGTTCGCTATTTGTTGGAAGGAAGTTTTATTTCAACCGCCATGATGATTTTGTTTTGTCAAGTTTGTGCTCTTTTCGGTTTGGTGTAAAAGTTTTTTGTGGTTTTTCGGGATGTCCTATCTTGTTTCTAGGAGTTCAGTTTTCATGAACTCCTGTTCTTTCTATAAAATTTTAATTTACTGATCAAAAAAAAAAAAAAAAAGGAATGCTGTCTAGTTGCGGTATGCCGACATCTGCAGTGATGAGAACGTGGTTTCTTGACATGTTCTACGCGTTCTTCTTATATTTTTATACTGTGCCTTCCTCGTTTAGATATGCCTTTGCTATTTCTTAAAAAAACATCATTCTGTGATAACTTAGACAAATAATCGAAGTGTGCTGCTACTTAGAGACTACAACGTGTCAACATTTAACTCGTTGGGTATGTTCTTCTTCTTCTAGTAGCTTACGTACAATTTGCGAGTTGCTTAAATATCAAATCGTAAGTTGTCTCGTTTGAAGAATATTATGAGGGAAATATCATTGACATTGACCAAAAATTTATATTGACTCTAAACAATCAGACACAATTATTAAAGATAACTATCTGCGGCTACTATAATGCATATTGCCTAGCTCGAGAAATTTTCAAGGGCAGAACTATAGCTAGGCTTCTCCTGGCTGAAGCCACCCTAGGCCACCAAAAATCTGTCAATTGACAGCCTTATTATATTGGGCCAAAACTTTGATGTACCAATGTTAGCTCAAGCCTAAGAGTAGAAACTTGTTGAGCCTAGATAAGGTGACATTTCCAGTTCCGCAACTGGAAAGTTTGATCTGGCTCCATGCTTCAGCTGGCTCTAGCTCAGATAAAATTACTTGGTAAGCATTTACATAGTAAAGCACTAAGAGACGGTGCCAAACCTACTTTAAGTTTCCTGACTTTCGGAGGTTAACAATGCTACAGATCCAGTGGAAAGGTTACCAACAAGTCACACCTGATAGTTTGAGGAGAAGTTGCCAAGTCAGACTCATATGTTAAAGTCTAAAATGTCTCATTTTAACTGACCACTTTGACTAAGTCAAAAAAATAAGGAGATCAAATGAATTTCCTATTATACCCTTTTTAAATATAGAGAGACTAAGTGAATTTCTATTTTTAAGTGAGAAATAATAAAGAGAAAACATATGGCTTTAATTTTGAAAACTATAAAAGGTAAAAGAATCTAAATATTATCAAAAAAGTATATATTTATTAATTTGTTTTCAATTTATCTAGATATTACTTAAGGGTATATTTGAAAGTTTGTTGGAAAAATACATATAAATGAAAATAATAATAAGGTTAGTTAAAATGTGACTGAGGGAGTACTAATTTTTGTTTCAACACTTGAAGAAGCTGTAGGAAGACTCGTTAATAATGATTAACACACCTTATCAGGAAAGTTACAAAACTGTGTCGGATAATATTAATTCAACTTCTTCACTATGTAGTTTCTCACAATGTAATAACACAAGATTCAAACTTGACAAGGTTCAGACATATTGGCCAGATATCCATGGGACATTAAAAATCCGCGAAAAACATTCAGCCTACAACAACAGCCTCCGTAAACGAAAGAACGCAAGCATTTAACATTTAACACTTGATGATTGTAATGAGGCGTTCGGAGTTTGAATCTTACTTAAACACAATAAATCTAGTCTGAATTAGATACCACGAAAAACTTTTATAAAACTAAAACACACCATTCTCCATCATCTGTTAAGATTTAGACTACATCTCATCAAACACATAAAATACTTGTTGTTATTATTATTATTACAATTAATAATAAATTAGAGCAAATTACAGTATCAATAGAAACTAAGCACCATTCTACATATAAACAATCTAAAAGACAGCACATTACATGACATAATGCTCAAACTCAATGCTACAGACTCATCTTCCAAAACAAATTCCTAGTTCATGGAAAACCGATAATAACAACTTGTTCATGGAAATAAATAAATCAGTGAAAGATTCTGAAATAAAACATTTAGATCTCAGAAAAATTCGTAATAAATTTTACATACAGACAGAACTTTTGTGATAATGATGAAACATTTTACAGTAATGAACTGCTAATCGAGCATGAAAAAAACATAAATATACACTATCACTGTCATTTAAACAACAAATTCTTCTTCCACCATGAAGTTTCAATCTGCACAGCCTCAATTTATTTGAAAGACGAGCACGAAAGAACTATTAAATCAATATATTGAGAGGAAAACTCATTCTGCAATAACTTGTTATTGTTTTTGTTGTTGATGTTGTTGAACGATTAGCCATGGGTATGGTTTGATAAGCATACCTAAGGTACAGATCTACTGATTTCTTTTTGCTTTTGAGTGAGGGTTATCAGGAGGGTTTGGAGAAGAAAATAAAGATTTAGGATATTCTCCGCTGTGGCGGCTATCTTTAAGAAGACAGAGCAGCTGAAGCCTCTCTCTATATATAAGCGTTCAGAAGACCTGTTTAGTTTTAGGGTTAATACTTTAACCGTCGATTGTTTGATCAAACAGCTGGTACTTCTTGAGTGACCGATTATCATTACTTCTTGAGTCAACCCTTGGACTGAAACCGACCGATGAAATTGTGCCGTTATATTGGATACCAAACATTAAATAGCCCTTTGGCATACCAAATATGTGTATTGTACCAAATGTAGTCGAGTTATAGATTGAAATTGCGCACCTTTGGCATGCTCACGTTTGTTTTCGGACACATGCCGTCTTGTAGTATAACCATACATACTAACTTTGATTTTTTTCAAGGCCACCACAAATTTGGTGAAGACAATGTACAAGGTGACACGAATTGGCCTTGTGTTTGCTTTGCATAAATTATAATTTTGCAAGTTATCGACTAAAATTGAGAAGGCATTCGCTAGGTTAAAATGTCCATGCATCTACAATAAATTGGGATAATTGCATGCTAATAAGAGTTCAGTTATGTGTCTGCTCCAACTCCAAGTGCTAGCTTTTTTCTCTACTTGGGTGTGCTTTTATTTTCCCAAACATACTGATTTTGTTAATCCCATTTAGCTGCTATCATATTTGAATTCTCCTTGCATGTTGCATCAAAACCTCAATGATCATTCTCAGTCAAAGTTTGACTCAGTTCATCATTTTTGTTGTCAATTTAGGTCAGCAACTTCAGAGAGTAATAGGTAGTGTATCATCCGTTCGATTAAATTATGGACGGTGGCATTTTAACCCTAAACTAAATGTGATGTCTTCGAATGCTTTAAATAGATAGAGTAGCTAACTTATGATTCACAACGGCCGAAGAGAAAAACCTATTTCCTCTCATCTCTTTTATGTATCTTCTTTTTTAGAACCCTAAAATCCAAAATCAGCAGTTTGTTTTCATCTGTAATGCTAATAGAATCAACAGATCCATGCATCAACAATAACACACAATGATTTCTCCTCTCATCACTACTATTGGTCAAAGAAGGGCCTTCGCCTTTATTTAAATTTGTAGCAGCAAGTTCTGTTTCTGAGATTTCGCATGCAGCAAAACGTCTGATTAGCTGCACGGGTCATTGAGACAGTACACGAAACCCTCTTGACCAAGTCATCCGATTTGCAAGCAGCAAATGAAACCTTGAAGATCCAGGTTTCGGTCCAGCAAAGGATAAATACAAAATTTATGATCCATCAAGTATACAGACCTGGCTTTGAAGCACTCACATGTTATTTTACTAGAGAAACATATCAATCTTGTATTATTACTTGTTTTTAGTTGAGTGGTATTTCACTAATTTCAAATAACAATCACTGAATGTGTTATTATGAGGTTCCTTTAGATTGTTTAATCCCATTGATATGAAAAGAATTCTATTAGCAAGTAATACAAAGATGATCTAATTTCAAGCAGCAATTTAAGATCCAGATCCCAGTCCAGCAAAGGAAAAATTCAACATTTCATCACCTAAATATATATCATTTGCAATTGTTTCGGCTCTTTGATCTTTGTGTTGGAAGATGCATCTGAATCTTTGTATAAAATTTCTGAATGTAAAAATGGATTGCTATAAATTTCATATGCTTCTAGTCCTTTGTTTACCCATGAATGGTAATCATCAGTTATGTGTCTGCTCCAACTCCAAGTGCTAGCATTTTTCTCTACTTGGGTGTGATTTTATTTTCCCAAACATACTGATTTTGTTAATCCCATTTAGCTGCTATCATATTTGAATTCTCCTTGCATGTTGCATCAAACCTCAATGATCATTCTCAGTCATAGTTTGACTCAGTTCATAATTTTTGTTGTCAAATTAGGTCAGCAACTTCAAAGAGTAATAGGTAGTGTATCATCCGTTCGATTAAATTATGGACGGTGCCATTTTAACCCTAAACTAAATATGATGTCTTCGAATGCTTTAAATAGATAGAGTAGCTAACTTATGATTCACAACGGCGGAAGAGAAAATCCTATTTCCTCTCATCTCTTTTATCTTCTTTTTTTAGAACCCTAAAATCCAAAATCAGCAATCAGTAATGCTAATCAAATCAACAGATCCATGCATCCACAACAACACATAATGATTTCTCCTCTCGTCACTACCATTGGTCAAAGATGGGATTGAACAACATTTAATTTTTGCTGGAAATCAACAACTTGAAGAAGATGGAAGAAGAAACTAAAACATTCAGAAGTACTTTATGTAACTCAAATCGGTATGAGCGGTCTCGAAAATTAATTTAGCATTAGCATAGGTTTCTAATGTGACTTACCTTGGCTATTAGTCCGGAATAATTTGTTCGAGGCATGTTACTTTCACCGACTTTAATATCCTGGTTAATTGGGGGGCGAGCTCATTTTTAATGGGGGCGAAGGCGAATCCAAAATAGGGTTACAATGAAGTAAAAAGGTCATCCCATATGAAATATATTTTTTTAAATACAAAACAACCCTTGATTAGTAGAGATTAATGATATGATTAGATGTTAACTAAATTTGATTAACAAAAATTAATGATATGATTAATTCATCACCATCATCTTCATCAATACTCTATCTCCATTATCAAAAATCATGATGATCTTCATCAATTTTCGGTCATCAATAATCACTATCATCCTTCACATTCAAAACAAACATTCATAATCCATAGTTCTTCATCCCTACTAACTATTTAATCACTACTACATATCCAATCTATCTAAGATTTAAAAGAAAACAAAAACCTCATTGAATCGATGAAACATAGACTTCAAATTAACCTAGAATCGTCAAGATTTAGTGTTAAATATGACGAATAATAACTATAATCGAATGATGCTCCAATGAGGAGCTTAGTTCAGTAAAAACACAGTGATTTGTATGAAAAATGCTCAACTTTTTCAAGTTACAGAGACAAAATCGTCAAGGTTTTGTATTAAATCATGACGATTGTTCTTAACTGTAGAAAAATCGTCATGCTTATGACCATCGACCTTGACGATTTATCATGTTTTTTTTTCCAGAGAAAATCAAGAAAAAAAACAAAAAAATCGTCAAGCTTTTGAAGGTTTCCTTGACGATTTTTTTGGTCACTGTTTTCGCAACGCTTAAAACGTTGCAAAAAAAAATTATTTCAACCCAAACTTCTTAGACCAATGTTTATTTTAACCCTGACTTCTAATTTTTTTGCAACGTTTATAAGCGTTGCGAAAACCGTGACCAAAAAAATCGTCAAGGAAACCTCCAAAAGCTTGACGATTTTTTTGTTTTTTTTCTTGATTTTCTCTGGAAAAAAAACATGATAAATCGTCAAGGTCGATGGTCATAAGCATGACGATTTTTCTACAGTCAAGAACAATCGTCATGATTTAATACAAAACCTTGACGATTTTGTCTCTGTAACTTGAAAAAATTGAGCATTTTTCATACAAATCAATGTGTTTTTAGTGAACTAAGCTCCTCAATGGAGTATCGTTCGATTATGTTTGACCAACCATCTTTGTATTGTAAGTTAACAACAAACCAAGTTTCAAAATCCGAATTTTGAAGTTGTTAAAGTTTAATTTGGATTTTAGAGATTTTGAAATGAAATAGAGAAAAGAAGATTGTTTGTTGTTAATGATATAGAGAAGATGGTTTTTGTTTGAGTGTTTTATTAGTTTTGTAGTAAGATTAGTAGTAAAATTAGTGTTCCGAATTTTGAAGTTGTTAAAGTTTAATTTTTTTGGATTTTAGAGATGAAGAAATGAAGTAGAGAGAAGAATAGTGTTTGTTGATAATGATTTTTTTTTGAGTGTTTTTTGATTAGTTATGTAGTTAAATTAGTAGTAAAATTAGTGTAGAGACTTTTTAGTATTTGCACAATGTTTTAACACCCCTTATAAACTTGGATGGGATATTTGAAGTAGTGCTCGCCCCTATTAAATTTGGGCTCGCCCCCAAATTAGCCAGGTTTAATATGAATAGTATGATTTTTCCTCTCAAACAAAAAATTTATCTAATTTTTTTTTCACATTTAGAAGGTTGAATTTTATTTGTAATCTCTAAGGTGTGGGTACATAATGTGTATTTATACATTTTTTTTTGTGTATTGTTTTTCTTCAAAAAATTATGAAATGAATAAATATTTAAATCTAGACTCTTTTTAATCTTTTGATCCTTTCTTTGATAAACTCTTTATTATTAATTTTGTATATTTCTTCATCTGCATTTCTCGATCTTTAATGTCTTGCAAAGGGAAGGACTACTCGTTCTAGTATGTTTTGCCTCAGCTATGTTAATAATTTTCTGGAATGGGGACATGGTAGGCTTGAGGAAACTAACAGGCGAGTATGGTATCGGGACAGTGCATATGTCAAATGTGGAATGATTCATGAAGTCTGTTTGAATAAAGGTTACACACCACAGGAACGGATAGAATAGAGGCTCGAAAAAACTGCATCTTTACACGAATTTGATAAACAACAAGACCAATCTTTCTTTGGCTGCGAATTCTATTTACTCTCTGCAACTGTTCTCACCATATAAGGGTGTCCTTTGATTAGTTTTTCCATAGTGTTTGTCAGCGGGGATCTCGTTAAGTCATTCCATCATTGGTCCAATTCTTCACGTGTCTAAACTGACCAACTCTCATATGAAAAAAGCTAAACTAAAAACCAAAGTCATTGTAGGGATCTCGTTCATTGCGGATAATGATGTAAATGGTGTGTTTTCCTAAGAATTTGAAGCATCCTTGAATATATTTTGCAAGAAGTTTGCTTGATGTATTTCCAAGAGCAATATACCTTTGTATATTGTGTAGCATTCAGCTTATTATAGTAAGCGTGTTACCGCAAAATGTTTGAGATAGGGCAGCTCGGAGCAAGTGAACAATCAATCATCCTTCAAAAATGCTTGCTTCTTGGAAGTTGGATTGTGTTTTTTACGAACCTTAATATGTTTTGCTGTCACTTTTGGTTCTGGGTGCGTTTTTAAATTTGTTTCTCAATATTTATGGACGCCCTACAAATGACCCAAAAGTTCAAGTTCAAGAGATTAAATGAAATGTCCAGGAAACTTAGTATAAAGCTAGGTAAATCAGTAACCACCGGTGACTTTGAAGGTCAAGAACAAATAAAACTGTAACCCGGCAATTCAGATGCTGGATTCTACTTCCCTTAGGAAGGAGGAATCAAAGAGGAGTTTTGTGATATTCATTGTATCCAATCAACCCGTTTAGAATCAATTCAATTCACTTCAATTATTAATGAGAAATTAAAGATCTAAAGGAATCCATCAACACATTCAATAATTGTTTCTTAAGATTTAGAAATTTGGCTGAATGTAAATCCTGCCTTCCCCTGGATCTAATAATGCGAAGATTAGTGAAATACAACTGAACCTTAAAAACCAAGCAATACCAAATTTACATTCAGAAAAAATAAATGATAAATTGACAAACGTTTTTACAGTGGATGAAAGGTCGAATATAACACTTTTGCTTCAATTGAAGTTTACATGGATAGAGTGTGGAAGCCATCATATTCGAGCAAAATGAAGCCAAAAATAATATATATTGAGAGGAAAACTCATTCTGTGATCGAGTTGATGTCGTTGTGATGAAGCCGATGAAAAACCAACCAAGGTATTTTTTTGACGAACTTGCCTGAAAAATGGATCTGATGTTTCTTACTGCTTAATTTTGGAGAAGGAAATGAAGAATTAGGGTTCTCTCCCCAGCGGCGATTCTATTTTAATAATGAGGTGTGAGAAGTTGTATAGCTAAAAGCCAGCCACTCTAGTCTATATATAAGCTTCAAAAGACCTTAGTTTAGGGTTAAACTGCAACCACTGATTATCTCATCCAACGGCTGATACTAATCGTTTATGATTGAGTTGAATCGTTAACACACGAGGTAGTTTTTGATGGGTTGGATTGAAACTGAGTCTACAATTTGGCTGAATTGTCCACCTGAAAGTTCTATGGTGTGTCATATTTTGGAACCCCCAAGTCTTTTTATGTAAATGTGATCGGTTAATGTGCGGTCATCCATGTCAAAATTTATTTATCTACGACCCTTAAGCTGTTGCCAACCATTATTGCACGCTTTGCCGGGGTGCGTGTTATCTCTAGACGAAGTGTGGATTAGAAACGGAAAACTTTCTTTCAACAAGGAGAATGAAGTACAAGAATAACCTAAGAATGAAGCTATTTGCTGGAATAGCATGAGAAGATGACGCTCGACAATGCCACTAGTGCATGCACTCAAAATTTGTCGCCTGCAATGAGAATAAAACAGTCTAAAGGAATTCATGATCAATTCAGTTTTTGCTACTTGAACTTAAGAGCAACTAATGTCACATAACATTATTACCAGCCATACTATGTTTGCATATTCCGAGCAAACAACTTAGGATAAGATTTTAGGAATGAGTTTTGATGATATTCAGATTGTTGAAACAAAGATTCTGAAATGTGATGTCTGACTCAGGTTTTGGTTCCACGTCTGAGAACCAGAACACTTTATGCATACCTAGCTAATAAAAACCGAAGCACTTAAAAAATGGGATACATCTGAGAACATAATAAACTTAGAACCACCACTATATAAACCAAAAACCCTAAGCTCTTTTTTCAACCCACACTGAAAGAGAACAAAACCTTATAGTTTGTGTGGCCTCCATGAGAGCTAAGAAGATTCAGGAAGATCAGAAAGGAGTTCGATCTAAAAAGAGGAAGAAGAAAAGAAGACAGGTTGGTTATGTAACTCAAAGCGGTATGAGGATCTCGGAAATCAGTTATTCATAACATGTCTCCATAGATGACTTAGTTCTTCAAATCGGTATAATCATGATGTTTAGTATGGAAGCTGATGAATTGTCATTTGGATCATCCTTTACCTTGATCGGATAATAATCCCGCGGAAGAATTCCACCCAAGAAGGTGTCTGTAAATTCCCCACCAGCTAAATTCATGGCCGGCCATTATGATTTTCCCTCTCAAACAACAACAAATTTATCTGATTTTTGCAAATCCTAAGACTTATAATTGTTGCCCTTTTTTGTATTGTCGGTAGTAGTACTGTGTATAATGTATTGTTTTGCTTCAACAATTATTATGAAATGAATTCAATTTTTGAATCTATGTTTTGCTACTCTTTTTTAATTTTTTTGATTCATTAATTTTTCTTGAACAATTATTTTGTAAGCATAGAACACAATAATTATCAAATAGAGAGAGAGAGAGAATTATAGATTCTGAACTTCTCTTAAGCAAGAAGTTCATCGATTAAATCAAGATGTTCGTCTATTGAGAGAATTTTTGGAGACTGCAAAATTTGTTGAGCTATGTAATGGACTGTCAATACCAAGCGTTCAAGAATTGGCTAATTGAACACACGTTTGCAGAAATCCTGCATATGCACTGATCAGGATCCAGAGATTCAAGGTACTTCTATAACTTATGAAACAGTACCTATGCAAAATTAGCTATCGTCTTGGAAAATGTACGTTGACTAACCAGATAGATGGTCTGCCCTCTTTTTCAAGTGGATCAGAATTCACCACAATAACCTCCAGTGCCATAATAACCTCTTCTACAACTCTGTCTAGTAAGTTCTCTCATGATATATAGGAGTCGGTGATAAATGATCGTCATGTGCAGTATTAATTTTGGGCAACTCTCTTTCAGTTTCTCGGGCTTCTTTGATATCGAAACGACCACTCAACTTAATTAGCTTCTTTGCTCTCTGTCCTTCAATGTTTATTGTAGTAATTACACTGGATTCAGTGTTACTTGGTGTTGCACAAAACGGTAATTGTAGACGAAAATTCAAGTTTGCAGTAAAAAAATTCAAGGCGTTTTCAGCTACTACAGTTTTTAGTATCATAGGAATGTTGTTGTTAAACAAGGATTACAGAGAGATGCAAAAGAATTTGGATCAGGCAGAATGGTGTAAAAACTTGTGTTGGTCCCGAGTGCACTGCAGTGTTTAAGATTTCATACTTGGGAACATTGGGTATTATAATCACTGGAATTAGTACAAAATTTTTGACACCGAGTAAAAAATTTAAGTTTTTCAACTATTATAGCTGGTGATTACATTACACTGTAGTTGGGAGAAGAGATTTGTATGATACTTTCAAATCCACCACACCGATCTTTGAGTCTGCTTCCGAAGACACGTTTGGGAGAGAGGCATCGCTCAATGTTCTTTGGAACACCTCTGCTTCAAACACAAGTCCGAGCTTTTCAATCCTACCATAACATTCCTGATAAGAAAAATAAAATCAAATGGTTAGTTAAATCTATGAAAGTAAAATCATAAACTTGGACCATAATTCCCATTATAAAAATTTAGAGATGATTCAGTTGATGGTGAATGAAAACTCTTTAACTTACTGATCACACACAACCAGTCATGGTGATGAGAGGAGAAATCATTGTGCGATGTTGTCGATATGGATGGATAATCAGCCATGGATCTGTTGAATCAATTAGCATAGATCTAAAATCTGATGTTGTTTTGCTGCCTCTAGCGTTCTGAAAGGTTTTCTTCTCCGCCGCTGTTTCTCTTCTACTCCCTCAAGAAGAAGAAATGAGCAACTCTACTGTATTTATAGCTTAAGGTCTTGCCCTAGCTGACCGAGATAGACTGTTACGATTGTGTTTAATACACGTGGACGTGGTAGGTTTTTAAAGGGTTTGATTGAGATGAGCTGACTATACCATTCAAAAGAGATGACTTTTTTTTTTGATAAAGAAGAGATATTATTAAGAAGGAAGAAGAATATACAAGGCAACTTACAAGTAGTAAGGAGCCAGAAGTCAAAAATAAAAAACTAGACAAAGATTACATCCCAATTGTTGATCAAAAGACTAAAATTCTCTCTTAAGCAAGGTTTGAATAAACTGGCCCATGACAACATCATTGTTCTAGCACTTTGAGAAACCTGATTGACAGTTCTCACTTTCTCTCCATACATTCTTTGGTTTCTTTCATTCCAAATAGTCCACAAAGCTGCAGCTGGGATAAGTGAGCAAATCTTCTTATCATCTTCTAGGTGCTTGAGAGTGTGCCATGAATGCATTAAGTCTAGAACTGTTATCGGCCATACCCCATTGATACCATGTGATGGCAGTAAAGATGCCCAAATATTCGCAGAAAAAGAACAATCAAAGAACATATGTTTTGCATTTTCTTCCGCATTTCCGCATAACACACACTTGTTGATATGATTGTAACCCCATGCTACCCATTTATCAACGGTAATAATTCTATCAAGTGCTGATGTCCAAATGAAAAAATTGATCTTACTGGGTACCATGCTATTCCAAATTGCTTTATAAGGAAAATGTAAGAGAGTTGTACGTTGGTGAATGGCAGAGTATAGCGAGCTAGTAGAGAAAGAACCATTAGACGATAGGGTCCATCTTTTTCTATCTTCTGAATTGCATAGTTGAGGTGGATCCAAACCAATAGTCTCCAAAAGTGCAACAACTTGTTCGGTTTCAAAATCAGAAAGAGTCCTTTTCAAATGAAAGTTCCAGCTAGAAATATTATCATGTATGTTAATGTGAGATGACAGAGATCCATTTTTGTTGCATCTTATTTTGTATAGAACAGGAAAAGATACCTTGAGACATTTAGTACCAACCCATGCATCGTTCCAAAAGGAAACCGAATTACCATTTTGAATCACTAGTGAAGAAAACTTGGATATCAAATCAGCATGCTTGACAATAGCTTTCCAGCAAGAAGAGCCATATGAACTTTTAACCTTATCCGGAATCCATAAAGATGCAGAAGAACCGTATTTTTCGGAAATAACCGAATGCCAAAGTGAATCTTTTTCAATGCCGAATCTCCAATTCCACTTCGCCAGCATAACTTGATTGAAATGTTGCAGATCCCTAATCCCAAGACCACCTTGTTCAGTTGGAGAACATACTAATTCCCAGTTTACGAGATGTTTTCGCTTCTCTTCCTCACTGTCATGCCACAAAAAGTCTTTAATTTTCTTTTCTAAAATTTTGATGACGGGAGAGGGTGCTTTGAAAGTGCTGAAGTAATAAAGAGGGAGGTTAGAGAGAGCACTTTTAATGAGGGAAATTTTCCCACCTTTAGTAAGCCTGACTTTCTTCCAAGAAGAAAGTTTATCATCAAATCTCTGCACAATGGGATCCCATATGGATATTGATGAAGATTTAGCACCAAGTGGTAAACCAAGGTATTGAATAGGAAATTTATCTGTCCTGCATCCAATTCTACCAGCCCATTCAATAAGAGAAGGAGTTTCACCGATTCCCACCAATCTAGTCTTCGAGTTATTAACCCTAAGACCTGAAACTACTTCAAAACATTTCAGCGCACTAAATAGAAGATGAAGTTCATCCCAATCATTTTTCATGAAGAGTATTGTGTCATCAGCATAATGCAAGTGAGAAATTCTCTTACCACCTTCAATGACTGAGAAACCACTAAGAAGACCAATAACAGTGAGATTGTCCAAAAATCTAGCCAAACCATCCATAGCAATGTTGAAAAGCAAAGGGGAAAGTGGATCGCCTTGTCGAACTCCTCTTGAACAGCCAAAAGAACCAAAAGGTGAGCCATTAATGAGAATAGAAAAAGAAGCCGTAGAATAGCAAAAGTTCATCCAGCTGCACCATTTTTTTTAAAGCCAACCTTGTTTAAGATAGATTGAAGATATGACCAATTGATTCTATCAAAAGAGATGACACAATCAAGCTTTCACTAAAGTTGGCCAGTGAGACTGATTAATTAGTCATCAGCTTTAGATTCAAACAATTTGAGATATTGACAAAGCCTTTGTCCCAAGCCCTTGGATTCAGTTGTTGTTTCGCAGGGGTCATTAGTAATGTGACAACTCTCAACTGGAGTAATTCTCTACTCGGTTATACCATTTTCACCATTATTTGTTCAGAAGTCAGACTCAATTAATCCAGCGGTATTCAACTTGGTTTACTTTACCCTCATTAGTCATTTGGATTAATTATATTCACCGGAATTAGTCTAAAATTTTTGCTACCGAGTACAAAAATTAAGTTTTCAACTATTATAACGGGTGATTACATTACAACGATCTTAAAATAGATTATATATACTAATTTAACTCAGTTCCAAGTCCATCCACCTTAATTAGTTACTGTTAAAGAGAAAAATAAATCGATATGAGCGGTTTCGGAAATCAGTTTGACCTAGTAGTTTCAAGCTCAATGTTGAAATTTGGAATAGAAGTAGAACCTTCACTGTTATGAGTTTTGCTATCGAATTTATTTGATCTTTTCAGGTTTAGAGTGTTAGATTACAATCCTTTAATGTTGTGTACTGTTACTCTTTAAGAATTATGAAATGAATTCATATATTTGAATCTAAATTGCTAGACACTTTTTTATCTTTGGAATTCAACCACAATTTTTTTGAAAATTATAAACATTTAATCGTAGATGAACTACCATCCGGACATTACATTTTATAGAAAAATAGATTCTCTAACTGCACACTTCCTCATTGGTTCCATCTTTTGATACAATGAGCTGGAGGAGATTTTCTAAATCGTGAGAAAGAATGGGTTAAAGGTGATATATTGAGAGGAAATCTCATTGAGAGGATCGCGTTGTACCGTTGTTGATTCCGTCGAACAATTAGCCTTGCTTTTGTATGGTGAAAAAGAATGGTTGTTGATGCTGTCGAACAATTAGCCATGCTTTTGTTTCTCTGAAGAATGATGTTTCTGCACTTATAATTGAAGGGTTTAGGGTTTAAAGAAGGAAAGGAAAAATTAGAGAGCTAGGGTTTACTCTTCTCCGCGGCAGTAGAGTTCATATATAAGGCTGAAACTCCTGGCCATTAGGTTTAGGGTTAAACAGTTACAACCTATCATTTGATCTAACGGCTGGTAGACTATTCGTTGACGGTTGTAATGTTCGTTTAATGCAAGAGGGAAGGTAGCTGACCAAGTCAACCCTTTGACTGACGTTGTCATGTTGTAATGCTAATATTTGGTATCCACTCTTCCATTTTGAAGGAATAAGCCTGCCCATAGGATTTGCTCTTACTTCTTTCTAACACTTGAAACTGGAAATGTATGCTCAATGCTTTTTCACGAAATTTTAAACAAATAATTTCAGCTCGCTTAAGATAACACACCCACAATCGATCTTTGGAAGTATCAGTGATATACAACTAATTAATCGACTCGTTTAAATAATTTCTAGAAGATGATTTTAGTTATCTGCTAAATTCTTCATCATAAATTTTTTATTATCATATAAAGAGCAAATTACACAAGTCCAGATGTTACAGAAGATGAAACCAAAAACATGGTACGTTATTCCTATGTGTCAATCTAAATACAACTTGTGGGTTATCTTAACTTCAACAGAATCAACAAATATCCGGTACGGAAACCACTATTTATCTTTTTTCAGAAGCAAAACAAAGAATGGACCCCAGAATCCAACTACTAACCCCAAAGCTATAATACCCAAAAAAAGTATTCTTTCTATTGCATCATCTTGATCACCTTCTTCCACGTTGGTTTTAAGGTTGGTGCCATCAGTAGAATTAACAATCTGATCACCTTCACAAATTTTCTTCAATGGGACTCCACACAGTAAATTATTTCCAAGGACAGCCGAACCATCAACACTCAACGTGTCAAAGTGAGTTCCACTTGGATTCTTTCCACTTAACTCATTGTAAGATAAGTTCAAAAACCCAAGGAAGTAAGGGATGTCAAGGACTCTGAAATATGTCCAGACAGACTATTGAAGCTTAAATCCAAAGTACCCAAACTAGACATGTTTCCGACACCCGCAGGGATTTACTCGACAAATGATTATGGGACAAATTAAGCATTGCAAGTTTGTTCTATAAACCTATTTCTGTAGGAATACTTCCATCTAGCATGTTGTGAGATATATAGATCAATTCCCGAGCTGTAATCATATATTTTCTCAAATCGTACCAAGACCCCATTAATCACCATCAGATTCAATCCGTTTTACATTCATACACAAAATTTTGATACAGTTAAATGAACTAAATCAGAAAACTCTATATATCAAATACAAAATTAGATGCACTTTATGCTTCAAAGTCTATTATTTGCTCTGATGGATCATAGCTTCCAACTAGAGACACTGTTGCTGACTTACCTTCCAAGATCTAATCTAATATTTCACATAACTTAACGTAAAGAAACAAGATGTAGATAGAGAACAAGCAAAACAACATGGCTTAATTTTAACAGAAGAAATAAATCAATCAATCAGAGTATAAAATTGAAATCCACCGTTTCTTACTAAAAATGAATTTAGGAATCAATCAACAGAGTCAATATGAAATCTTAGTCTTCTTTGATGCATACACAAGCTATTTTAGAAGAAAAATTTTATTTAATATCCTTCTTGAGGTTAATTGGTTTGGAGATGGGAGGAAAAATCATCATGCTAATCGATTTTTAAGTGTGTTTATAGATTTTGAGGATCATCCCAATCATCCATTTCAAAAATCAACTAAAATAGATAATCGAAATAATAAAGAGTTTTTCGGAGATTGAAACCAGAGAGAGGAAGACGGCCAAGGATTGATTAGGTTAGTTGACTGATGAGGTATAGAGAGAAAAACTTTATGTTTTATAAACACACAAATCCAAAACCCTAACGGGTGCCCAGCCTCCACAAGAGGCCCACAAAAAAACGTTACTGACTGAACCAGAACTACTCTATGCAAACCTAGCTTTAATTCAAAGCATACATCTGACTAAACACAAAACCACCACAACTACAGTAAAAAAAAAACCACAGCTATACCGGCCTCATTTTACATCCCACACTGAAGAAGACCCTAGTTTGTTTGTGTCGCCTCCATGAAAACACTAACAATCACCATACTGAGGTGGAATCTATCGACAATGTCAAAGATAAGAAGATTCGAGAAGACAAGTAAAAGTAAGAAGAGGGAGAAGAATATAGATTCCAAAAAAAAATATGAATCAAGGGGTGTAATTTCTGTAACAATCATTGCATCATTTAATTCAATTGTTATAGGGTGTGAAATTTCAACCTGAACCAATTTAAAAAAAGTATGTGCATAATTTAAATTCAAAACAAAATCAAACTTACCAATTCTCAAAATCTATGAAATGAAACGTGTGCGTCATAGGCATACGTTTTTACCAAAATATTTCACACATGTGCGTCATTGTATCCATAGGAATTTCCCTGAGAGGTAAGAAATGCGGCTTAAGAAAGGAATTATTGCAAGTGATAGCCATAGGACATAAGTATTGAGTAGGCCCTCCGACCCCATGGCATAACATATTACAGTAAAAACAAGAACTAGTTTATACATCCTAGAACCGAATAACTTCGAAGCACTTTTAAAGTGGGATACATCTGAGAACTCCCGAACCACCAATATATAAACTAAAAACCCAAAACTTCGCCTCATTTTCTTTATCCCACCGCACTGAAAGAGATAAGAAGAAAGGAAAAGCCTTAGTTTGTGACGCCTCCATGAGAACCCTAACAATCACCCTCTTGGAGGTTGAATTCATCCATGACAATGTCAAAGGTAAGAAGATTCAAGAAGATAAGAAAGGAATTCAATCTAAAAAGAGGAAGAAGAAGAAATTAGGTTATGTAATAACTCAATTCGATATGAGCGGTCTCGGAAATTAGTTTGACAAAGAAAAATTCAACATGGACTTATCTAATTCATCTTGGTCTGATTTGCCGGTAACCATAGATAGTCACAGGAAATTAGAGAGATTCCATTCTCTAGTGCATATCATAAGGCATCCATTATGATAATAAGGCTGAGTCAAAGAATCTCAAGCATCCATTATGATTTTTCCTTTTATATATTTGATCTTTAAAGGGTTAAATTGTATTCCTTGAGTTGTTGCCTATTAGCTACTGTGTCTTGAAGATCTAATTAACTCATTTTTTGAATCTATATTGCTAGACATTTTTTTAACTGTGGATCCTTATTTGTTCTTTTATTTTTTATGAATGTCTATTTTCTTCTGTATTTCTCAATTTATAATGTCTTGCTCAGAAAAAGGACTACTAGCTCTTGAATGGGTTAATTTTCCAGTAAGCACTGAGAGGATAATTAGAACTCCCTGTAGCCATAGGAACTTGCACTAGGCACTGACATTGCTACGAATGTTGTGTATGTAAGGGTTAGAAAGGGGTTACCTTTTGTTGTGGGTCTGCAGTGATTCAAGCTTGCTTGCTGTGGCTTTTTATTTGGGTGCTAAATTTGCATTGGAAACCATTGCAGGTATACTACTTCCGGAAATGGGTATCGTTTGATTGGATTCTGTATATGTTGGTATATTATAGAATGACAGTGATGGAAATGAGAAAATATCTTGCATGTTGTGTGCTTGTTTGAACATGTTTTTTCTGTGACTTGCGTTATAATTGCTTTACTAGGATGTGAAATCTCGCAAGTAATGGTATATGTGTGGTCACTGTTTTGAAATTCTTTTTCTTGTTTAATGTGGTCAAGATGTTACATGGGTGACGCACTTTGGTCTAATTGACATATCTATGACATCCAGCGCCACTGAGATTGCAGTTGATTTAGGAAAACCTTAGTTGCATTAGTAATCCTGGGAAAGATTTCTGTATGTTCTACCCAAATTGAAATTTCCTGAGAGTCAGTGGTCCTGTATGGGCTAAGAATTTGGTGAATGTGTTTGTGCTTAGATTTTCGAGGCAGATTCAGCTAAGACCAATATTCTCAGTGCACAAATTCATTGATAATTATCTTCAGATGAATATGTGAATCGGTTGCTTGATAAACCAACAATGAGTAGCAGTATGTTACTCAAAGAAAATAATATTATGACTGTTCAGGTGTCATTGTTTGTTGTTAGATAAATACTGAAGACAATGGGCACACAAAATTATAGATGTGTTTCTAATAGAACAATAAGACGGTTTCTCATTAGTCATTAGTAAGGAAGCGATAGATAATCCTCAGTAAGGCTCCAACACATCAATTCATGGGACAGGATTAGACCCTCCAACGATATGGCAATTGGTAAATCCAATGCTATATGACCCTTCCCAAGTGTGCTGTTTCTCCAAGCTCCAAGTACAGTCCTAGACTTCTCCCTGTATGACTCATTGGTGATATTTGAGGTTTGTCTCATAATTAGAAAAAGCAATTTCTGAACCATACTGAAGTCAGTGTTAAGATCCAAATTCAATCATTTTTGTGTGCTTTATCGTCGTTGACAGAAGCAGGGACTGACCTAGCTAAGGGCTATCCTAGGCTACAGCTTGTCCCAAGCAATACGAATACAAGTTCACGGTGTAGTCAAGTAAGGGGGAATGAACGGAAGGTTTTTCTGAATAATTTAAAACAAGTTGGTTTAATCAAATTATACATTTTTTGTTGTGACCGTGGTTAGGTATAGTTGTTGGATTAAGTCGACTTTTAGTGACCAAATACATTAAACAATGCCTGCTTTCTTATTATTGTATAGAGTTGGCAGTGCGTCTTTTTCCATTGACATATTCCATCTTCAATTGCAGAGGAAAATTCTAACATCTTTCTATCAATAATACCAAAGCTGCTTCCTTCTTTCTTCTTGTTTTTCTATTTCCATCAACGTTCCTTCTCTCGTGATTTCGTCTATCGTATACTCCTTATAACCTATGGCAGAAAAGATTCTTGTGACCGGTGCCACAGAAATCTTTAAAAAGCTGGGTGGTTTTGTTTCTGAGCAGATTGGTTTGGCTTGGGGTGTCCAAAATGACTTGGAAAAACTTCAAAGTACCATAGAGATGATTCAGGCTGTAATAGCCAACGCTGAAAAGAGGCAAGATAAGGAAGAACTTGTTAGGCTCTGGTTGAAAAGGCTCAGGGACGTTGCTTATGATTCAGATGATATTATTGATGAGTTCTCCTATGAGGCCATGCGCCGCTGTCATAGAGGGGATCGCTTAAAGCATAAGGTACTCGATTTCGCATCGTCTTCTAACCCTCTAGCATTTCATTTTAGAATGGCTGGAAAAATTAGAGATATTAATCAACGGCTAAAAGAAATTACTAATGATATCAGTAGATTTCAGTTGCAAATTACTACACCTATTATTGATTATGGTGGAAGTACTGAACAACTGGGACGAGAAGCCACATCCCATGTTATCGAGTCAGAAATCGTAGGAAGAAAGAATGATGAATCAAATATAGTAAAACTTCTAACAACTGATTTTTCATCATCGACATCGTCTTTTACAAATTCTAATAATCAATATCTGGAAAAGGTTTCTGTCATTTCCATAGTGGGGATGGGCGGCCTTGGAAAGACAACCTTAGCTCAACTGGTTTACAACGACAAGATGGTGCAGAAACTATTTGAGTTAACGATATGGGTCCGTGTATCGGAAAATTTTGATATTGAAATCCTGTTAGTAAACATTATGGAGTCCATTACTGAAAGTAAATTCCATAAAGTATCAAATTTCAATGTACTAGTGAATACAGTTAAAAAAGAATTAAACGGGAAGAAATATTTGCTAGTTCTTGATGATTTGTGGAATGAGGATTCAGAGAAATGGGAAAGCCTGAAATCTTTGTTGTTCGTGGGTGCTCAAGGAAGTAAGATATTAATCACCACACGAAAAAACCAAGTTGCATCTATTGTAAGGGGGAGCATTCCTCCGTACAAGTTGAAACAATTACAAGATGATTCGTGTTGGTCTATTATCGAGAGAAAAGCCTTTTCTCCTGGTGGAGCACTGAATGCTCCAGAAATGATCAACATAGGAAAAGAAATCGCAAAAAGATGTGGTGGATTACCACTTGCAGCAAAATTTCTTGGAAGTCTGTTGCACTCAAAAAATAAAGAAAGTGACTGGAAATCAATTCGGGATGATGATAGTTGGAACACACCAGACAGTCAAAGGAAAATTCTAGCAGTATTGAAATTAAGTTATAATAACTTGCCATCTCATTTGAAACAGTGCTTCTCATTTTGCTCAATCTTTCCCAAGAATTGGGAGATTAAAAGGAAAACTTTGATTCAGCTCTGGATGGCAGAAGGATTTCTCAAACCGTCTCTTGTGGGAAACAAAAGGTCGATAGAAGACCTTGGAAATGAATACTTCGAAAGCCTGGTGCGGAGTTCCTTCTTCCATCATCAGAACAAAAACTATTTGGGTGACATAAAGACATGCAAGATGCATGATCTCGTCCATGATCTTGCAGAAGATGTTCTCGGGGACAATGAATTGGTGTCTCTCAAGGTAAGTAAGTTGAATGATATTTCTGAGGTTTGTCGGTTACGGTTAAAATTGGATGAAGACATATCAGCAACATTTCTGAAAAACTTCAGTAATGCAAAGAAGTTGCGGACAATTTTTCTCCCCGAAGGTTCTAACCAAGACCCTTCTATATTCTCAGGAAATAAGCATTTACGTGTATTACATATTGGTCCTTCACCAGATCGTGTCTCCCTGAATTCGGCAAAATTAGTTTTTAAGCTGAAACACTTGAGATACCTACACCTTCACGGGCTTAATCTTAAGCAAGTATTGAATGATCAGACCATCCATAGACTTTATAATTTGGAGACACTGGTATTGACTAGCATGGTTGGCGTTCAAATTCTTCTTAGACATATTCAATTTTTACAGAAGTTAAGACATCTTGAGATCTCGTACACATATATTGAAGAGCTACCTGATTCTGTCACAAGTCTTCGTCATTTGCAAGCTTTAGATCTCCGCCACAACGAATCTTTAGTTGCCTTTCCCGACTCTGCCACTGGTTTGAAACATCTTAGATATCTAAATATGTCATTCAACCCAATAGAAGAAATCCCTGCTTTTGTCCTTACCCTCTCGAATTTGCAAATATTGAAAGTCAACAACTGCAAGAATTTAAAAGCCTTACCAGAGTATGTGCCAGGTTTTGATAATTTGAAAATATTTTGTTTCAAAGGCTGCATACTAATAGAAGAATTACCCATGTATTTCGGACTCTTGACACAGCTAAGGTCTCTTGTCCTACGGGGTACTCAGATCCGAGTATTACCTGAGTCTTGTGTTAACCTTTACAATCTGGAGTATGTGCATCTTGGCTGGTGTGAGCTTCCCAGAGATGTAATGAAATGGACAAGACTTAGAAATTTTGTGCACTACAAGGAAGGAACACCGGTGGGTATAGGAAAACTTGTTTCTCTTCAGGAATTACATTTTTGGGTGCCGAAAAATGGAACAAGCAAGTCTGGACGCAGCGATGATATCGAACAGGTAGTTGAGAAGCGTAATGATGGTATTGAGGAGTTGGAATACCTGAATCTCCTTGAGCATCTGTATATTTTCGGGGTTCAGAATGTGAGACACCGGACCGATGCTGAGAAAGCAAATTTGGAAGGGAAGCAAAACCTTCAGATTTTAGTCCTCAGCTGGGATGAAGATTCGGGCAAGACACGGGACCAGAAGGTGCACAGTAATCTAGTATTTGAAGCTCTGAGACCTCCCACTAATTTGAGAGAGTTGGGGATATCTCAATTCATGAGAAATCACCTTCCAAAGTGGATGGATAATATTCAATCTTGTCTTCCAAATTTGGAACGGTTGGTACTTTATAATTGCAAAAAAATTCAGCAACTTCCAGTAGGCATTGGTCAGCTTCCACATCTGAAGGTTCTTCAGCTTACAGGAATTCCTATGTGGATATTGGATATTCAAGGATTTCCTGCGTTAGTTGAACTCTATCTCACGGATATGTTTTATTTAGAAGAACTGTGTTATTCCTATCCTTATCTTCGTCATCTGAGTATCGATAGCTGCAAAAGGTTGACCTGGATTCCTCAGTTTCCTTGTTTGAAGAATCTGGTTTTGAAGAATTTGGACTACACATTAGCAGGTTCACTTTTGAGAACACAGATCTCTATCACAAACCTTTATCTAGAAAATGTAGAGGCGCTTATATTATTCCCAGTAAGTATACTCCAAGATAACTGTAATCTTGAACTCTTGGAAATCAAAGAGTGTGGTAGCCTTCGAAGCTTTCAAGATCCTAAGTTCCAGATTGGTTCTCTTTCTCAATTGGTTTTGAGAGATTGTCCTGGCCTCAAGTTTCTGCCAGATTTTCCAGGATGGACTTCTCTTCAGATATTAACCATCTATAATTGCCCACAAGTGAAGAAGTTTTTAATGTATGATCTGAGGTCCCTCTACTTTCTTCAATCACTCTATGTTGATTTTTACCAATTAGAGGAGCAGCCAGGAAGAGATCCATGTCGCTTTGAGGACTTGATTGATTTGATACGCTGGTATGGTCTTTGTCTCTTTATATTAGTGTCAATTATGATAAATTCCTCCCTATAATTAACTATTTGTATTTACTCTTATTACGTGCAGAGGAATTGATGCGCTTTGTGTGGTGGAGGCATTTTGTTTTCTAAAGCCAATGTTCTCTGCGCGCCTTTGATCAGTTCATTGGATAATGATGTAAATGGTGTGTTTTCCTAAGAATTTGAAGCATCCTTGAATTTATTTGCAAGAAGTTTGCTTGATGTATTACCAATCGCAATATACATTTGCATATTATGCAGTAAAAAGATTTAGAAATTTGGCCGAGTGTAAATCCGGCCTTCCCCTGAATCTAATAATGCTGAGATCAGTGAAATGCCACTTAACCTCAACCATAACATAAATAAGAATAATACCAGATTAATAATGATATAATGACAAGATGATGCTCGACGGTGGTACCAATAAAGTGCACTTGAAATTTGTTGCTACTAGATCGGTGCCATGCTATTTGTGTGTACCTGCCTTAAATCAAACAACATAAGATGAGATTTTATGACAGAGCCTGCTCTTACTCTTCACTCAGTTACACCGCAATCTGAAATTAGCCACCTATATCACAGCAAAATAATGCCTACGATACAAAATTCGATCAAAGATATGATTCAACAACTAAGATGGTCATGAGACAGATACATTAGAATACCCAATCTAAAGGAATCCTCCATCCCCCATAAAATGATAACAATACAGTACATGACTTAATGCATCAAAATGCTATCAGCAACCATTCGCTTTGATGGATATCATAATTTCTTCAAACTACAGACTCATCTTCCTAAAGAAAAACAAAGTTAATAATTGCAAACTAGTTCATGTAATGAAACAAGATATTTATCAATTCTGAAATGAAACGTAGGATTAGATCTCATTAAGAAATTTTACATTAAGACACCACAAAATCAACATTCTATAGCAAATGAACTGCTAATTCAACAAGAAAAAACATGATGTAAATATCATTGAAACTGCCAATTCTCCTACCAGCACAAATTTCCAATTCAAACAGCGATACTTTATTTGAAAGATCTATATTGTATCTGGAAGAATATATTTTAAATAGGAAGTTTTACGGGGTCAGAAATCGAAATATTGAGAGAAAATCTCATTTTGCAGAATCAGCCATTGTTTTGCACTGATGAACATAACTGAGATCCAGATCTAATGTCTTTCCGCCGGGGCGGCTCACTTCAATAAGAGAGAGCAGCTGAAGCCACTCAATATATAAGGGGTCACAAGACCAGTAGTTTTAGGGTTAAATTATTAACCATCGATTATTTGATCCGAGATTGCTGTAATAGACGGTTGTGATTTGGTGTGACACACATTGGGGGCTTAGAGTCAACCCTTGGACTCCAACTGAACTGACCAATGAAGCTGTAACATAATATTGGTGTCATTTCTTTGATTCACTTCTGAAAAATCATCTCACTATAATAAAAAGAAGGGTCTTTTTTATGAGGCCTTTTCCATGAACCGTGAAGCCCGGTTTTTACTAAATTGTCCCTCTTCTTTTGCGTTTTTCCGTCATTGTCTTCGTAAAAATTAAAACAAACAGGGGTAATTACGACAGTCAGGGTTTTTACTAAGGCCTCATCAAACAAATTATCGTTTCTTCCTTCCTTTCTTTCGATCTCTGTTCTTCTTTCTCCCATAATATTCTTTCACAAAATCAAAATTTCATCACAATCCATGGAGTAGAAAATCAATATCAAAATTTCCTTGAATCCAAACCATCATCAACTGATACGCAAAGCAGGTATGTATAGATTTTCGATTTTTCGAAGTTAGGGTTTAGCTTCGTTTTATTGGTAGGGTCTGTTATTTGGGGGAAAATGTTAGAAATTTGGATTTGGTAACGCGATACTGAAGTTAGGGTTTTGAGTTTGATTGTGTGACCCTATTTGCGAAAATGTTAAAATTTAGGGTTTGATATGGAGAATTCTCTGACTAATCGTTGGTAACATTATGATTATGAAATTTAGGGGTTTGAACTTAATTTGATTTGATTTTGTGGGCTTTTAACTAAACTTTGACTGAGATAATCTATGGAATAATCTGTTTTGTGAACTTAATTTGATTTGATTTTGTGGGATTTTAAATCAACGAGATAATCTATTAGAGAATGTGTTGTGCAGTTTCCCTATTTATTTAATTTTTTGCTGAATATTTGATAAGCAATTTCTATATAATTCACAGAGCAAGATAGGACCCCTGAAAATTTTCCTTGCGGAGCTGCATGAATCACCAACCAGGATACACAAAAAGGTCGAACAGTTTGCAGGAACCTTGGTAAGTGTCTGATTCTGAAGTTTACCGTCAACAGATCAGGGTTAGAAAATTTTGAAGTAAAAATACTAAAATTCCCTTCTTTTACTTTTGATTCTATATAATAACAATAGCAAGTGAGAAATCAAACAAACAAAAAACCTACTACTGGGCTAATATTACACACACGATTCACTCTTTTTGTTACATTTAGTTATTATAGTGCATCAAAGTTTAAGGACTTTTGTCTTTGAAAGTTCATACATCTTCAGCAGTTGAATTTAGTAGTGGCTGTGCAAGTGATGATGATTTGGCAGCGTTTGTTGATCTGTTGTTTCCATGCTCTACATTTGCTGATGGAATGATAGCCGTTCGTTTGATGAACTTTTGTTCTGCACTCTTTCCCCATAGAACCAAGTACAATCCTGCTATGATCAATACTGCACCAATGATCCTGTACATCCAATTGGAATATTTTGAAATTGATTATTAAAGTGCATGTTTCATAAATCTGAATCAAAACTCAAGACAAATGCAATTAGGTGGTGTCTGTACCCTCCTAAGTAGAACTGTTCACCCAAAGAAAGCGACATTATTTTAAATTTCAGTATTGTTCTTAGTTCCCTTGCTGGAGTTATCCCCTACTAATCTGAAATTATTCGTTGTAGGCCGTGAACGATGAAGATATGTAAATTCTGAGAGAATTAGGTACAAGTTCGTGGCCCGCGTTTGCTATTGTTAGCCCAAATGGTAGCCTCTTAGCACAAACGGCTGGCGAGGATTGTCGCAAATTATTTATCTCCTGAATCTTTTTCATCATTCTAATTTCTAACATAAGCGTGATACTATGTTTGAGGATCTTTGCAACTTTGTGGAGGCAGCTTCTTTGTATTACGGTAAGAAAGAGATCTTGGACAGCACTCTTACTCCTCTGTTGTTGGAGAAGGATATAATACGCGTTTATTGACGTCTATGAGTAAGTTTCCTGGCAATCTGGCAGTTGATATCTTAAACAATAGGTTATTCATTGCAGACATTAACCATATTTACTTTCTAAGTTCTCCTATCTCTAGATCGTGAACTCATAATGAGTTCTGCAGGTTAGTTTTTTAAGTACAATTCATAACAAAACATATTGATAACATGTTATTGTCCTCTCTAGCATCTTAACCTGATTTCCACACCCTACATTGAGGCGTTGCAATATAGTCACTCTCTTATTGTCCAACATGTTACCAAATTCGATTAGAATCGTAGCACAAAAATTGCTAATTTATTTTTAGTTGCGACCTGTTTCCGTGTACTTTCTTAGTGTGATACCCTAGATTATATGTTCATTTTACCTATGAGATCCCTTCAATTTGGAATTTGGAATGGCTTATGGTGCTTCTTTATGTAGGTTCCATAAAGTGTCCGAATCTGATGAAACTAAGTGAAGTTGCTGCAGAGGTTTAGCTGAACATAATGAAAGATGCAGGAAGATTTCTTCTGAATGCCATAGAGGAGTTTCAAGCCAAAATGTAAGAAGCTGCAGTTGGAGGAAAATGATTGCAAGCAACTGATCAAACCTTGAAAGTTCAAACGATTCTCCCTGGAAAGGCCATACATTTTCGAAGTAGATGAGGCCACCTATGCTTTGTCTTATGCCATCTTTTAATGCACTGTTATTGCCCCAGTGCTGACTTCCAACAGTAGGCTTTTTGCCCTTTTGTAGTTATAGTTCTTTTATCTTTGAAAGTTGGTTTCAGCTGTCATCTTAATCATTATCACTACTTTATTTGGTTAATATATGCATTTAAGAAGCAGTCTTCTTATCACTTCTTTTATCAGATTTCATTTTGTACCTGGCTTTTAAGAAGATTATATCATGTAAACGATGCATATAGATAGATATTGTTTGTAAAAATGAATATTTCTGATTGAAAAATATATTGAATAAGAAGTTCGATTGATTTTTGAACGGAATAATGGCAAGCGCATCGCGCGTGCGTCTTTGCTAGTCTTAATTATACAAACTAGTAGTATCATTATCGCCTAAACCTCCAAGATAATGTCCTGAACTTCCTACTATCTCGTTCCAAAAGTACTGCTGTTAGGTTGCCCAAATATCCATCTTAGTTGCCCAAATATCCATACTTTAGCATTGTCGAAACTTTAGTTGCCATTGACAACTTGTCAACTTGATGAGTTAATATAAAGGATTCTATCCCCCAAACTACTCTTACCAGAAGGCAGTGAAGAAATGAACGAAAAGAAAAGCCCAATGTCGATAGATTTTGGAAACACACTAGTCAAAGTGAATGACCAGCTGACTCAAAAATGCGAAGGATGACGAGGCGGACTCGCTTTTTGGTTCCACAAATAAGAACCAGAAATACTTTTTACTTTAAAAAGGGGATACATCTAAGAGCCGAATAGTCTTAGAACCAACATTTACCACCACTATATAAAGCAAAAACCCTAAGATCTGCCTCCTCATTTTTCATCCCACAAAAATGTGGCAGATCTAAAAACCCTAACAATCACGTTGAATCGATCGATAATATTAAAGCTTAGTAGATTTGAAGAAGATAAAGATGGAATTCGTGTTAGAAAGAGGAAGAAGAAGAAGAAAAAAATGGGTTAGTTAATTATGCAACTCAATTCGGTATAAGCGATCTCGGAAATCAATTTGACATCTTACATCGTAACAAGAGACTTCTTTTTGGAAGCTTCGTGTTTAGGGCAGAAGAAGTAACCACCTATGAGGTGAATAATCCTGGATATGCCATGATAATTTTTCCTCTCAAAGATTATTATAATCCCTTTTGAAGTTGTAGCCCATATTGTTATTGAATAAATTTTATGAAAAAAATTTAATGTTTAAATACAAACTCTGTTTAATCTTTAGATCCTTCTTTGTTCTTCTACTCTTTACTGTATTTTCATTTTGTATAAATGTCTAATTTTTTCTTCTGCATTTCTCGATTGATACTGTGGGGAGGAGGAGTACTAGTTCTTCCAATAGATTTTGCATGAAACATTGAGCTGTTAAATTCCAATGCTTAACTTGGATTCAGCTATATTTGGTACATGTAAATGAGATGGCCTCCATTTTGAAACACGGCAATGAAAAATTACAACAAAGTAAGGCTCGATTGCAGTTGGATTGCAATTTTTTGATATTGTCAAAGTCAATTGTTGAATGTCTGTTTGCCTTCGGGAATCAAGTTGTTTACTAGCTCATTTGTTTGGTTAGTATAATCAAGTAATCGATTGACGAATGATAAGGCCTCATGTATGTCTTCTTCTGCCTGTTCATTCTTCTTCAGAGTCTTGTTTCAGGGAACAAGCTTGTTATTGTATAGGGCTCCGAGAACTGGAAGTGTGTTAGATAGGTCTTAGCCACTCCACTCACATGTTTTTCAGTACTGCGACTTGCGTTAATACTTGGTTTTCTTAGATTTGGAATTTTTCTAGTAATGTTGCTTGTGTATTTTCACTATTTGGAGATTCATTTTCTTGTTTATTGATACACCCATGTCTAATACCAATCAGTGCCACTGAGGTTAGTTTCTGATTCCTGAAAATTGGATTGGAAAATACTACTGTATATTCAAATCCCTTCAATTCAATACTATCCATGTACATTTCAAGCTGAATTTCGAATGTTGATGGAGATGACGAGAACATCAGTCAGATGTAAATCCAATGCCTTGCCAATTACAACGGTTTCAATGTTGGTTCTTGTCTTATTAATATACTAGTATACATTGACAAACCAGATAGAAAGTCTGCTGCCCTCTTTTTCAAGTCGATCAGACTTCACCATCATAGCCTCCGATGCCATACTAACCTCTTCTGGAGCTCAGCATTGTAGGACTCTTCCGCTTCTCTGCCTTGGGACAATTGCTAATACGGTGGCGCCCTGGACCATCGCAATAAGCACAGCCTTCCACTCCACTCACATATTCTACTTCTTGTATGACATCTAGATTTGCAGCTCTAGCTTGGCCAACGTTTGACCGTCACTGGTTTAGCAGGAGCATGTAGTTCTGGCAAGTCTACCAATCGATCCGCTTCATCCAAAGTCAGGAAAGTGCAATTGTGTTAAGATTCATTTTCTTATTTGCCAGCAGATCCTTCAACCTCCAAGGAATAGCAACCACAACATGTACCCCTCCTTTTTTTCCACCTCAAACTGTGGTCTCGTATCAATGCCCCCGATACAACGAAGGCCTTATTTCAGGGTACCCTCCTTGCTCCTTCAATGGGAGTAACTCTTGCACTACGTATGACGTCTGCTTAGCAAGTTCTCTTGAGGGGCAAATTACTAAACAGAATGGGCCTTCTCCATGTACAATTGGCATCATCATTTCTTCATGTAGTGCAATCGTAATCAATGGAAGCACAGAAAATAATGTCTTCCCAGAACCTGTAAAAGCAATTCCTATCATATCCCCCCTTCCAGATAAACTGGCAGGAGCCGCTGATGTGCAGTCAAACTGGCAGGAGCCGCTAATGTGCAGTTTTGATTTAGCGCATCTCTCTCTCAGTTTCTGGGGTTTTGAAAACTACCACTAAACTTAAAAAGTCTCTTTGCTCTCGTTCCTTCAAAACGGTTTCGAGCGTTGTGTCACTAGTATGCAGTACAATTTTTAAGGCTTTTTCAGCTACTACAGGTTTTAGTATCATAGGAATGTTGTTGTAAACAAGAATTACAGAGAGACGCAAACGAATTTGGATCAGGCAAAATGGAGTAGTGTTGGTCACGAGTGCGCAGTACTATGGAAGATTTCATACATTGAAACATTGGGTATTATAATACTGAATTAGTCTAATAATTTTGCTAGCGAGTACAAAACTAAGCTTGCAACTATTATACCTGGTGATTACATTACAGCGTTCTTAAGTAAAATACATTACAGATACTGATTTGACTCAGTTCCAAGATCTCCCTCCTTCCTTGTTTACTAATCTGGCTCAAATTCCCTCGTTTCGATTCCCTTGAGAGAAGAGATTTGTATGATACTATCAGATCTACCACATAGATCTTTTATTTCGGCTTCAACTGATGCCTCAAGAAGAAACATCATTGTTGGATGTTTGGGAAAACTAATAACAGTACAGCTTGAACGGTTATGATCTACTGATCATTTTCCTTATCAGTGGCTGTCTCTCGTTCTTCTCTTGATCCGTATACTCTCTTTCTATTGGTCTCTTCTCTTGACAGCCTGGATGACAGCCTGGACTGTACGGTTAATACCGTTGTTTCATTTATATTTGTTGTCTTCTTGTTTTCTGTGGTTAATAATTGTTGTTGCTCTTTGTAATGAACTTGAGCTCTGCTCTAATGGATTCTCTTTCTCTCTTCTGTGATTTCATCACTTCTGTTATGGTATCAGACTGAGATATTTTCATTATCTCAGGTTCTCGATCTTTCTCTTCCGCTTTTTATTTCGAATTTGTTCATTATCATTTTCGAATTTCATTTTCTCTTCTTATCTCAGATCTGGTTTCTGGATCTGATTTTGGCATCCTTTGCTTCTTCTTTTGGTTGATGATTCACGAATTTCCTTCTTCTTCAATCATGGAGAATCCTACAGCAACACTCTATTTTGCTAATGTTCCTATGGGACAAATTATCAATTTCGTTCATCTTAAACTCACTGAAGAAAATTACCTTACATGGAAGAATCTTCTTCAACCTGTTATTCAGAAGTATCATCTACTTCGATATCTTGATGGCTCTTTTCCTTGCCCTCCTCAATTTACTTCACCTCGTAATCAAACAAATAATACTGTGAATCCATTGTACAAGGACTGGTGTGAAGAGGATGCTACGATTCGCCTATGGTTGAATTTGATTATATCAGATCCAGTGTTACCCTATTTTTCTCGATCTACTACTGCTAATCAACTCTGGACTGCTATTGAGGATAGATTTGGAAGAGCTTCTGAAACTCACTCACTTCAACTACGAACAAGACTTATGTCTGTAACTCAAGGTGACAAATCCATTCCTAGTCTTATTAATGAAATAAAAATGTTGGTAGATCAATTGGCTTCTGCTGGTGATTTTGTATCTGACAGACAGATTGTGGTAATTACATTAAGAGCTCTTAATTCAGATTACATTCCCTTTATCACCACAATGAGACATAGAAATCCTCCAGTCACTAGTGTTGAGTTGCATAATAGCCTTCTGAGTGAGTCTGCTGCTATAGAGGAAAGGAATATGGACCTTGTTACTGAGTCTTCAAATAGAGCTTTTGTGGCTCAATCATATAGACCACAAGGTAGAGGTTATGGAGGTAGGAGCACTAATTCATACTCTAGAGGAGGAAGATCTAGTAGCTCAGGAGGAAGATCTTATCATCCTCACTCTGGTAGAGGTTCTACTTATACTCATCAATCAGGTAGAGGTGCTGGTATTCTTCCTACACCAAATTATACTGCAGTAAAACCTCCACAGCATTTTCAGTCTGCTGCTCCTCACAGTACTTCATCTGTTGAAGCAATCAAGTGTCAGATTTGTGGTATAGCAGGACATGGTGCTTTATCTTGCAAGAATAGATTGAACTTTGCTTATCAAAATGCTTACACACCTCAGAATCTCACTGCTATGTTAGCTTCAGCAAATATTTGGGGTGGCAATCCTTGGTATGCAGACTCAGGTGCCAATAGTCATATTACTTCAGATGAGAGTGAATTACAGCAAGTTTCTTCCTATGAGGGATATGAGGACATACAAGCTGTTAATGGAGAAGGTATGGCTATAACCAAAATTGGTTCATCATTTAAGTATTCTCCTTCTCATATGTTTAAGCTTCATGATATATTTTTGGTGCCTAAATCTTCACAAAACTTGCTCTCAGTTCACAAGTTTACCACTGATAACCATTGTTCAATAACCTTTGATACATATGGTTTTTATGTGAAGGATTTGTTAACTGGGAAGATAACTTTGAAAGGCCCTCAGCATAATGGCTTATATCCTATCAACTTCATCCATCAATCATCAACTCCACAAGCCTCAGTTAAAGCTGGATCACATACTATCACCAATAAAGCCTTCTCAAGTGTCATTTCTCCAATTACTGCTGAAGTGTGGCACAAAAGATTAGCTCATCCATCTTTTCAGACTATGAAAATTGTCTGCAACACTCTTTCTTTACCTAGTCTACTAAATAAACCCTTGTTTTGTCATGACTGTCAACTTGGGAGAAGTCATAAGTTGTCTTTTACCTTGTCAAGTCATCAATGTACACAACCTCTGGAATTACTGCATTTTGATTTGTGGGGACCTAGTCCAGTTCCTTCTAAATCTGGTTTTAGGTATTATGTGAATGTAATTGATGACTTCACCAAATTCTGTTGGATTTATCCTTTATATGAAAAATTAGACTTTAAGAATGTCTTTTATGATTTCAAGACTCAAGTGGAAAAACAACTTGGATTGTCTATTCATGTTGTTAGAACTGATGGTGGTGGAGAGTTTCTGAACAAAGAACTCTCTAGCTTTCTTTCCAGTGTTGGCATTATTCATGAGGTGTCTTGTCCTCATACACCAGAACAGAATGGTGTTGCAGAGTCCAAACATAGACACTTAGTAGACATTGGCAGGACATTTTTGATTCAATCTGGTTTGTCTTCAGCCTTTTGGGTAGATGCTTTTACAACAGCAAATTACATCATCAATAGATTGCCCACTAGAGCAGTACAGAACAAGTCTCCTTTTGAAATGCTGTTTCACAAACAACCAGATTATAACTTCTTGAGAGCTTTTGGATGTCTTTGTTTTCCATGGTTGAGACCTTATACTTCACACAAGCTACAGCCTAGAAGCTCTAAGTGTATTTTTATTGGATACAGTACTCAGCATAAGGGTTACAGGTGTTTGGAATTGTCTACTGGAAAAGTTTATGTGAGCAGACATGTTATATTCAGAGAAACTGAGTTTCCACTTAAACATATTCCACAAATTTCATCCAACATTTTGCCTTCTTTTTCAGAAAGTTCATTACCTTCTGTACAGCCTATACAAGCACCAACAGTTCCTGAGTCTGTAATTCCTGAGTCTTCTCTACCTACACCTGCACCTGAACCTATTTTGTCTGCTGAACCTTCATCTTTGTTACCCTTATCTACAACTGTTCTTTCACATTCTGAACCTATTATCAATGATCATTCCATGACCACCAGAGGCAAGTTAGGCATTTTTAAACCAAAGACATATTCTACTAAGTATGGTCTTTCTGCTTCTCTTGCTGCTGCTGTTCCATCTAAGACACCAACTACTTTTGCTCAAGCAAATAAAATTCCTGCTTGGAGATCATCTATGGTTGTTGAGCATGATGCACTTGAGGCTGCTGGCACATGGACAAAGGTGCCTTATACAGGTCAGAACTTAGTGGGTTGCAAATGGGTGTTTAAAACTAAAGAACTTCCTGATGGTTCTACAGATAAACTGAAATCCAGGTTGGTGGCTAAAGGTTTTCATCAGAAAGAAGGGCATGACTATACTGAAACTTTTGCTCCTGTTGCTAAACCATGCACTATCAGGATTATCTTATCTTTAGCAGTGAATTATGATTGGAATGTCACTCAGCTTGATGTTAGTAATGCTTTCTTACATGGAGATTTGGCTGAGGAAGTCTACATGCAACAGCCACCAGGCTTTGTTGATCCTGCACATCCTGATTGGGTATGTAAGCTTCATAAATCTATTTATGGATTGAAGCAAGCTCCAAGAGCCTGGTATGAAAAGCTAATGAATGTTCTTATGTCCTATGGTTTTAAGCCATCAACTGCTGACACTTCCTTATTTGTTCAGAAATGTGGTGAGAGGATTACTTATGTCCTGGTTTATGTAGATGACATGTTATTGACAGGAAGTTCTTCATCTTATTGCTCTGAATTGATTACTCAGCTACAACAGCACTTTCCAATCAAGAATTTGGGTCATGTTCATTATTTTCTTGGCCTTGAAGTAAAGAGAAACTCTAAAGGTCTGTTCATGTCTCAGACCAAATATGCTCTTGGTCTATTGGAGAAGTTTGATATGTTGGGAGCAAAGCCATGTAATTCTCCATTCCTGTCAGTTACAAGTTGTTGAAAGCTTCAGGAGACCCACTTGCAGAGGTTACTCCATACAGATCTATGGTTGGGGCATTACAGTATTTAACTTGGACTAGACCTGAAATTGGTTTTGCTGTGAACCAAGTCTGTCAGTTCATGCAACATCCTACGACTGAGCATATGCAAGCAGCTAAAAGGATACTCAGATACATTAAAGGAACTTTAGATTTTGGTGTTTTGTTTACTAAAGGATTGCATGCTGTACATGGGTTCAGTGATGCTGATTGGGCTGGTGATCCAGATACTAGAAGAAGCACTGGTGGCTACTGTATTTTCTTTGGAGCTAATCCTATCTCTTGGTCAAGTAAAAGACAAGCAACTTTCTCCAGGTCTTCTACAGAGGCAGAATACAGGAGTATGGCTAACTCTACTGCTGAAGTCATTTGGATCTGTAAGCTGTTGCAGGAACTTCATGTTTTTCTGACTGCACCACCAACTCTTCTCTGTGACAACATGAGCACCATTGCTTACTCTTCCAATCCTATTTTTCACTCAAGAATGAAGCATCTTGCTCTGGATTACAACTTTGTGAAGGAATTGGTTCAACATAAACAGCTTCAGATTAACTATGTGTCTACTATAGACCAAATAGCTGACATCTTTACAAAGGGTTTGGCTGGACCCAGGTTTGCATATTTGCGGAACAAGTTGAAGGTGCTTCCTATGTCTGGTAGCACACATCCACTTGCGGGGGGCTAATAACAGTACAGCTTGAAAGGTTATGATCTACTGATCATTTTCCTTATCAGTGGCTGTCTCTCGTTCTTCTCTTGATCCGTATACTCTCTTTCTATTGGTCTCTTCTCTTGACAGCCTGGATGACAGCCTGGACTGTACGGTTAATACCGTTGTTTCATTTATATTTGTTGTCTTCTTGTTTTATGTGGTTAATAATTGTTGTTGCTCTTTGTAATGAACTTGAGCTCTGCTCTAATGGATTCTCTTTCTCTCTTCTGTGATTTCATCACTTCTGTTAAAAACCTCAGCCCCAAAAAACCCTCCGAGCCTTTTAGTCATACCATGACATTGCTGATAAAAAAGATAGTCATATGGTTAGTAATTTAGAAAAAACAAAATCATAAACTTGGACCAAAACCTAAAGACGATTAAGTGATGGTACTGAAAAAAATCCGTTTAACTTACTTGTCACAGATGACCAGTAGTGATGATGAGAGGAGAAATCATTGTGCGATGTTATAAATGCAGGTGAATGATCAGCCATAGATCTGTTGATTCGATTAGCATAGATGAGAAATTTGCTACTATCAAGATGGGAATTAGATTTTCTCCTCCGCCGCGCCGCTGAGCAGAATAGCTTCTACAGTAAACAGGAAGAAAGTGAGCATTTCTACTCAATTTAAAGCTCAAAGACATGCCCTAGCTGACGGAGATAGACGGTTACAATTGAGATCTGGTGCACCTGACAGGTTTTAAAGGTTCGATTGAGATTAGCTGATTATACCTTTTTAAGGAGCTGACTCAGTTAAGCACTTAAGCTTGAAACCGGAACTATATGCTTCGTCGTGCTACCGATATGGCAGTTTGTCACTTCCCTAGAAAAACAAAGCAAACACACAAATTTTTATCCAGCTATATCAGCTGGCTGTGAGATTAAATTATACCTTTTCTGTAACAATCATTGCATCGTTCAATTCTACTGTTTTAGGGTGTGAAATTTAAACGGAACCAATTTAAAATTAATATGCGCATAAATTAAATTCAAAATAAAATCAAACTTACCCATTCTCAAAGTGAAACGCGTGTCCTAGGCATACGTTTTTACCAAAATATTTCACACATGTGCGTCATTGTTGTATCCATAGGACATGAGTATGAGAGGCAAGAAATGCGACTTAAGATTCAATATAGGAATTTAATGCAAGTGATGGCCATAGGACATGAGAATTGAGTAGGCCCTCCGACCCCATGGCATAACATATTAGTGTAAAAACCTAAACTAGTTTATACATCCCAGAACCGAATAAAGTCGAAGCTCTTTAAAAGTGGGATACATCTGAGAACCGATTAAATCCCGAACCACCAATATATAAACTGAAAACCCTAAACTTAGCCTCATTTTCTTTATCCCACGGCACTGAAAGAGATAAGAAGAAAGAGAAAGCCTTAGTTTGTTTGTGACGCCTCCATGAGAACCCTAACAATCACTCTCTTGGAGGTTGGATTCATCCTTGACAATGTCAAAGGTAAGAAGATTCAAGAAGATAAGAAAGGAAATCGATCTAAAAAAAAGGAAGAAAAAGAAAATAGGTTCTCTAGTAACTCAATTCGATATGAGCGGTCTCGGAAATTAGTTTGGTAGAAAATAAATTCAAGAGGAAATTACCATCCATCTTGGTCTGATTAGAGGATGTTAGAGAGATCTTTTCCATTCTCTAGTGTATATTATATCATATATGGGGATAATAAGGCTGAGTCACAAAATTTCAGACATCCATTATAATTTTTCCTCTCATGTATTTGATCTTTAGAGGGTTAGATTGTATTTCACATTATTGGTCAATAAGACCATAAACTGTTTCATATTGTTGTATAAGACGGCCAAATATTGATACTGTTTAAATAACCAGATTCTTAAAGATTCTTTTCTCTCACTTAGTTTCTTTTGTCGTTTTATACAACTAACTTTCTATCAAGACCAAAATACCCTTTCTTTACACACGGGGTCACGGACTGATTCTTTTGCAAGCTTCCTTCCACCCTGCCGGAGAGAGATTACGTTAGAGCATAGGTTCGGTTTTAGTCCACCATTTCGTTGAAACAAGGCAACAAAAATAAGTTTGTGGTCCAACAGGTTCGAACACCAGACCTTAGCTACCGTTAATGGCTCCGAACAACTACATCACGTCGTTGATCTCTGATAGAAACTGAAAATGGTCTAATATTATACGTTACTAATGCATAATTTGGAAAAATAAGTTTTTAAATGTTTCACATCATATTATATTTATGTATATAAGCACACATACTAATCTAAAAGCAAAAAGTGACAATGGACATAACTATATTATTTATTTGCTTCAAAAAAAAAACTATATTATTTATAGGTACACTCTAGTTATCCAACTAAGTCTTCCTACCGTAGATTTAATTGGTGTTGTACCGAGGTACAATTTAACTATTTTTAAATAACTTTTTTCACTTTAGATTCAAGTTGAGTTGTACTGGGATACAATTATGCAATATTTAAGTATTTTTTTTCCTATATTAGATTTAATTCGAATTGTACCGGGGTACAAGTTAGTTATTTTTAAATAATTCTCCCTAATTTATATTTAAATCGAGTTGTACCGGGATACAATTATGCAATATTTAAATATTTTATTCATATCTTAGATTAAATTGAGTTGTATCGGGGTACAATATAGTTATTTTTAAATAATTCTTTCTACTTTTGATTTAACTCGAGTTGTATCGGAGTACAACTAAACTATTTTTAAACAATTCTTCCTACCTCTCATTTAAGTCGAGTTGTACCTGGGTACAACTACGCTATTTTTCAACTAATTTTTTTAAAACTAAATTTAATATTAACAATGGATCTTATTTTGTAGATCCTCTCGACCCAATTCTAAAAATATGAATTTTATAGAAATCAGACATATATTTTAAAAGTTATGATTTTGTTTGTGATTGATTTTTAAATAGAGAGAGAAAAAACAATCTGGAGAGAGAAAGGATAAAACAAAGTATATATATATAAAAGGTTAGGGATATAGTTGTCTAATTATATAATAGGTGTCACCTAGTCTTTTAAAACAAGTTTGAATTTTAACCGTCTTTTAAGACCTAGTTTGGTATTTTTGGGTCCATAAGACCAAATTTCTCATTGTATTTTGTGAGTTGTTGCCTTTTAGCTAATGTGTCCTTAAGATCTATGAATTGAACTCAATTTTTGAACATATATTGCTTGACTTTTTTTTTTTTAATCTGTGGATCCTTCTTGGTTCTTTTATTTTGTATGAATGTCTTTTTTCCTACGCATATCTCAATTTATAATGTCTTGCTCAGAGAAATGATTACTAGCTCTTGAATGGGTTTTCCAGTAAGCACTTAGACGATAATTAGAAGTGCCATGTAGCCCTGAAAACCTGCACTAGGCACTGACTTTGCCACGAATGCAAGGGGTTAGCTTTGATTGTGGGTATGCAGTGATGCAAGCATGCTTGTTGTGGCTTTTCTTTTTTCATGTTGTACCTCCGGTGCGGATAAATCCGGTAGATGTTTATGGTCGAGTTACATTTGTTCATTGGGTCCCTTTAAAAACTACTTAATCTTGTAAATGGTTTATGTGTATGCATCCCTAAAAAAAATTTCTAAGTTGTTATACCAGCAGCAAAGAATCAATTGGATTGCCCTGTCAAATTCGATTGATGAATTTCAGGGAGTTTACATATTTGTTTGACTAATCTAACAAGGGAAGGAAATATAGAGTTTGTGGCAATTACTAATTTTGAAGCTGCTTGGAAATATGTAAAAGCGAAAGTAATTTATATGGTTCTCATTCTTGTAACCAACACTTAATACAAGTTTTTACAGAAGCTAGTCAGTAGTGAATAGCTATCTTTCCACACTGTGTATCACCTGACGATAATCCATAGTGAGTTACTGTGTACGGAGTATATAATATTTTATTTAATTTTTCCCTTCTATAGTGAATTGAATTTTTGGCAAGACCATTTTTATTCTTCGGATTCTTCTCTGTTCAATTTTGTGCTTGTTTGAACATGTTTTTCTAATACTGCGACTTGCTGTATACTTGCGTTACTTGGATGAGAAATCTCGCAAGTAATGGTTTTTGTGTTGTCATTATTTGGAGATTCTTTTTCTTGTTTAATATAGCCAAAATGTTACATAGATGACCCATTTGATCTGACTGACATATCTATGACATCCATTGTAGTTGACTTAAGAAAACCTTAGTGTAATTGATGCAGGTTTTAAGTATTGCAAATCCTTAGAAAGATTTCTGTACGTTCTACCCAAATTGAAATGCCCCGAGACTCGGTGCTCATAGTTTTAAGTTCAGTTTGATCAGATTTGGATGGTTTTTCAATATGATTTAGTCTCTAAAGCGGGCATTTTGTGCTTTGTCAAATTGAGAACCTATTCTACTCTTTTTAGCTTTTTTGTATGTTATCCACCCAAGCGGAATTGCACAAAAATACCCAAAATTTGGGTGTGTCTTCCAAAAATATACCTTCTAAAAATTAATACAAAGAAATACCCATATCTACCGATTTTAGCCCTCAAAGTCTACACCCTAAGTACAAACTTTTGTGGTCAACCAAGATTGACCACGATGATTAAGGTCTACACCTTTGTATCTGAAGTCTAGACCTTACGAAAAGTTTATTTTTGGAATTGCCAAAGTGTATACCTTGTGTTTATCATAGTCTAGACTTTATAAAAAATGTTATTTTCGGAATTCAAAAGTGTAGACCTTTACTTCCCAAGGTGTAGACCCTAAATTAAGGGTCGCCACATAGGCGCCATGTAGATTTAGAATGGTCTAGACCGCCAATATTAGAGTGTAGACCGTGCATATTAAGCGCCATGTAGGATCAGAATGGTCTACACCTCAATACCAAAGTCTGCACCATCAACCCTATAGTCTACACCTTTGAATCCATAGTCTAGACCCTGATGGCATTTCTGTAAAAATAATAGGGGTCAAGGTCTGTAGTAGTCATCAAAAGGTAGTTTTATGTATTAAATTTTAGAAGGTATATTTTTGGAATAACTCTTTGAAAATGTGTTATTTTTGTTGATTTCAGGTCCAAACACCACCACCATATCATCAAGTGATCATTCAACTATGTTTGGCATGGTGGGCCTAGTTATGTATTAGTGAGCTTGGTGACTGATGGGCTTGATCAGCTTAACCCTTTAGGGTTTGGCAAGATGATCATCATATAAACATGGGAGTCCCTCTTAATTCTATGTGACACTCTCATCAAACACAAAATCTTTTCCTGCCGTCTCCTCTAGATCTACTCACACTACTCTTCTTTGTAACTTAAACAACCTCAAGTCTCTGCAAAATGATGATAGAAATACTAGTTTTTAGGAATCCTCCTCACGTACAACAATGAGATCACAAATGAAGTTGTTTTTCTCACAATGAGTTTTCCTCTCAAAATTATGTGTTTTGCATTCTTTCTCTGGAAATATATCCCAGCTGGGTTTTCATCCCAGTAGCACTACTGATTTACGAAATTCTAAGTAGAATTTCTTTGGTACAATTAGTACATAATGTTTGATAAATTTGGTAGCAAAATTTCAACTATTAAATTTGTATTAACAAAAATTCTTATTAGATATGCTTCTTGGTTGTGCTAAAATGATATATCTACATGATTCTAGAAGTTTATGTAATACTCCCTCTGTTCCACTTTACTTGCTATATTAGGGATTTACACAAATATTAAGAAAATAGATAGCGATTTTTTTTTTACCACAAATACCCCAAATCAATATTTATTTTCCTATATTATAGTCTGCCTAGTTTTTAGTACAATTGATTTTTGTTTAGGAAAATAAATAAAATCAGAGTGGTTTAGGAGTATTTATTAAGAGTGGGTTAAGGATATTTATTAAAAGTGGGTTTTGGAAATTGTATATACACAATTCTCTAAACTATGCCTGATTCCTAGAAAGGGATATATTAGGAAAAAAAATGGAAAAATAACAACTATAGCAAGTATTTTGGAACATAAAAAAAACCCTAATATAGCAAGTAAAGTGGAACGGAGGGAGTATATAGTAGAAATCAATAAAGTCGAATTGGTTTACTTAGTGAATTTGAATGATTGACTTCTCCCTGTGTGCAACAATCCTGCTTCATTTATTCTGTTTTACATCTTTCCTATGAATGTGCATTTTCCTCAATAGCTGAAAACAACATCCAGAATTACAGTACTACAGGCTATGTAAGAATTCCTGCGTTAGAGTTCTTTTAATGGTAACCAATCCAATCCCTCATTTATCTCGTATGTGCAATTTCATTGTTTTTCCTATTTAGTAAGGTGATCGATCCAATCTCAATACATTGTCACAGAGCTCATTAGGTATCCAATGTTGACTGGCCAAATGTATTGACGGGGCAGCTATTATTGTCTTTTGATACTACCAATTGTTTAGTGATCTCGGTCGCCAATTTCCCCTTTAATGCCTTTGGGTGGCTTGTACCGTCATGTAGACCGGTACTGAGTGATATTCAAAACGTTAGACAGTGTTGATGGAGCTTCTAGAAGAAGAAATTGCGAGCCAACCAAGAAATCAATGGGAGGTTATGCCAATGTCAATATTGTACAGTGGAAAAATAATTGGGTAATGATACTCGTGAACTGAGCTCAAAACTCGATAACACCAATTTTTTAACCGATCAACAAAATACACTATAAGTTATGTTACACGACTAGTATTTCTTTCAGAGAGTATTTTAACCTATGTGAGTGTAAGGTACGCTTAATCTTTTGTTTATGGACATGATTCTGTCACTCTACATTTACCATAAAAACCATATATTGCAGAGTATGTAAGTTTTGGAAGGACTGAAAATATCTAGAATTAATAGATCCCACATTGAGAGAGCATAATTTAATAACGAGCACAAATTTGGCTACTGAAATTCAATCCGTTTTGAATCTTATGTGTAGTGAATCCATCAGATTTACATTCATACACAAACTTTGATACAGTTAAATGAACTCTTTATGCTTCAAAGGCTATTATTTGCTCTGATGGATCATAGCTTCCAACTAGAGATAGTTGCAGACTCACCATCCAAGATCTAATCTAACATTTCACATAACCTAAAGAAACAAGATCTAGATAATTTCATAAGAGAACAAGCAAAACAACATGGCTTAATTTTAACAGAAGAAATAAATCAATCAATCAGAGTATAAAATTGAAATCCACCGTTTCTTACTAAAAGTGAAATTTTGGAATCAATTAACAGAGTCAATATGAAATCTTAGTCTTCTTTGATGCATACAAAAGCTATTTCAGTGGAACAATTTCGTTTAATCTTCTTCTTGATGATGCAAAATCAGCTTATCAAAATTAGATTTTCAAAACGTTGAATGTTTTGTCAATTTCGTTTAATCTTCTTCTTCATATTATTCTCTTAGATGAACCACCACACCGATCTTTATTTCTTCTCCGGCAGACACTTTTGGAGAGAGGCATCGTTGAAAGTTTTATCAATACCCCCACCAACAATGCCTAGCCTTTTAGTCATACTATGAAATTCCTGATAAAAAAATAACCAAATGCTTAATAAGTAACTATTGAAAAAACAAAACCTAGAGATGATTCAATAGATGGTGAAAGATCTCTTTAACTTACTTGTTTTGCATTTTCAGTAATGGTGAAGAGAGGAGAAATCATTGTGCGTGGATGCTGATGAATGATCAACCATGGATCTATCTTGATTTGGCATAGATGGATAGGAAACCTGTTGTTGTTGGATTGTAGCTAGGGTCACTTCTACTCTCTCAAGACGAAAGAAGAGAGCAACTCTACTCTATTTAAAGCTTAGAGACTTGCCCTAGCTGACCGAGATAGACGGTTATGATTGGGGTTTGGCCCACGTGGTAGGCTTTTAAGGGGTTTGATCGAGATGAGATGACCTTTCAAAGAGCTGACTCAGTCGAACTTTGACTAAAGTTGGCCAGTGATGCTATACCTTGCCTAGAGCTTCTCCAATGGTACGTATGTGAGGAAAAAAAGTCTAAATCCACATGCGATCCACTTTAATTTTTCCTAAAATCATTCTCCAACCCTTATTTTTATAATCAGTGTCCAGATAATTTTACATGATTTTAGGAAGACATCCTCTATCTAAACCTCTAGATGTAGAGGTTCAGATAGAAGATGTCTTCCCATCCTAGTCAGATTTTATTAATTGAAAATATATACTCCATTCGTATAACCAGTATAATTTATAAAATATAAAAAAATATATTATTTTAACGAAATAAAATCTATATGTTAAATTGAAAATAATATAATAGCAAGGTAAACAATAAGTAAAAATATAGTATATGGGTTGGAGAATGATTCATTTGTATTCCTTATATTTAGGAAAAATGGTTGCCAAACAAGATATAGAATGTGGTCCCACCATGCCACATAGGAAATATACACAACCACCATTGAAGAAGCTCTTAGGCTGAGTCTTACGGATTATGTCGCAAACTATTTCTTGAACCAATTTTTATATGCATCCAATTTGTATGTCATGTCTAGTTGCAAATATCTACGCCAATTGATCATATTTTCAGAACCATATAATCAAAATGCAAGTTGTGTACTGCCTACACCATTGTTTATCTATTCCGTCAAAAATACAAGGCTTCTCTTAAATATAGCCTATGCTTTTATTAACTATAACCCATATTAATTATAACCCACAAAAAAGAATCACTTTATTAACCATAACCCAAATCATAACCCAAATATATGTACTGAGTGGCCATTTTGATTCATGGTTAGCCACGGGAGTTGAGCCGTTAAAATAACCGATTCAAAGCCATGACTTTTTCCTCCCTTTTCTAATTTTTCATCAGACATAATAAACTCTAGATTTTTTTATTTTTTTCACACAAACACGTCGTTTAATTACAGTTTCAATCAAGATATCACGGATTCACGGTGAACCGAAAACTCAAACTTCCTGATTTTTCTTCTTCTCGTTCTATGTGATAAACAAGAAAGGTCAACTGTTATTGGCTAAATAGTTGACATACCATGGCAGAGATAAAGAAGAAGGAAATGATATCTCTTTCCACGTTTTGCCCAATACGCATTAGGATCCATTCTTAGTGAATCTCTTTGCTTTTTGCAGGTTTTGTACGAGAAGATGTTTTTGAACTCTAGTGCTAGAACATGAGAATGAAATCTCTCAGTAAACATGTATTTTCACGAGGTTTCTTCTTCTTTTTGTTTTGTTTTGTTTCACGAAGTTAACTGGTTGCTATGACTTAGATATTTTTCAGGACTTGATGATAAAAATCTGTATACGACTACTTCATCCAAACTCAAGCAAAGTTAAATGATTTTCGGCTAAGAGGATTAAAATCTGCCATGCTAAATGATTCCCACGAAGGTAGTAGTGATTTCCAAACTCGATGTCTCACTTACTCGGTAACTCACTGGTCACTTACCTAGTGTTTGGGCTATAATTAATAATTTAAAAGGTTAAACCTTAATTAGAGTTATTATCTATTAACCAAAGTCAAATGGGTTACGGTTAATAAAAGAGTGGGCTATATTTAAGAGAAACCAAATACAATCACCCCAAAAGTGCAACGGTTAACGAGTGAGACACACATTTCCGAGCCGTTGAATGTACATTACACTCTGAAATGGTACTGATTGAAATAGACGATGTCTTGGATCATGTAACACAATTGAGCTTCTGCTGAACGAGCCAGAGTATGTATTTTAGGGTCGCAATCTGACGGCGATAGTCACTTTTCTTGTTGTTGCCTTGCTTCTTTTGTTTCAACAATGTGAATATCTTATACACACATATACATGATAGACTACAAAACTTATTCTATTCCACTGGGATTTTGGTCAGGATTCCAAAGAGGAGGAGCTTGATTGAATTAAATAAACTGAAGAATATTTCACGGAACGTACGGTATACTATCGAAGCTCTTAACTCAGAAAGTGAATTAGTTGCAGAAGATGGTGATATTGACGGTCATTACCTGCAGGAGGACACTAAATTTGGTCAGTATCAGTACTGTGTCTTACTTTTTACTGCCATGGCGCCATGGAGACGATGACAAATTTCTCTGCATTTTCTTGGACACAGTTCATACTAGCAAAATTTGTAACCAACGTATGTCTGGCTGATCCCGATTGTGTCCCATGTTTTGCTGATTTAACCATACAAGCCCCTCTTAGGTTTGTGTCAGATATCACGCAGTTTAAAGTTCTTATGCATTTTGGAATGTATAGTCTGAATGACCGTTTAAATTTTATTGCAGTCTGTAATGTGATGATGTCTGACTCAGCTTTTAGTTCCACGTCTGAGAACCAGAACTACTTTATACATACCTAACTAATAAATTCGAAGCACTTAAAAAATGGGATACATCCGAGAACAGAATGAACTCAGAACCACCACTATATAAACCCGAAAACCCGAAGCTCTTTTTTTCATCCCACACTTAAACAGAAGAAAACCTTAGATTGAGTCGCCTCCATGAGAGCTATGACGATTCAAGAACAACATAAAGTAATTCGATCTAAAAAGAGGAGGAAGAAGAAAAGAACACGGTGTCGAAAGTTAGTGCAACTTGTGGCACGTTCCTGGTCCTTAGGAGTCTGTTATGACCTTTTCTTTGAGTTGTTTTAGTCAAGTCATTTAGTAGTGTTTGTTATCAAGTTTGTAGGAGTTAGTAGCAGTCGTGGGTAGTGTTGTTACTGGTTAGTAGTAGTGGCATAAAAGTAGGATTTACTTGTTGTTCTCTGCCTGTTTAACTGATGTTCAATCGTTCTCTTGTAACCGCAGTTAATCATCTTTAATAGATTCTCTTGAGAGTTACATAATTGTGTGAGTTAAAGAGCTATCTTTCTTACTTTTGTTTCCTGTATTTTCCGTGTGACACGGTTTGTTCTTTAACTCAAATCGGTATTAGCGGCTTCGGAAAAAAGTTTTGCATATCGTGTCTTTCTATAAGGACTTATTTTTTCCACTATGTATGAGCATTATGCTTACTATGGTTTGCAACGAGTGGAAGAAGCTGATTAATGATCTCTTTTGTATGATCGTCCATTGTGATCTTTCTAATACCAACTCTGCAGAATAACCACCCAAGAAGGCGTCTGTCAATTCCCTGCCAGCTTAGTTAATGGCCAGCCATCATGAATTTTCGTCAAACAGCTATTCTCCTCATCGGCAGCAATTTTCTTCAAAAAAGCTTGAATGCACGCCTGTGTACAGTACCCGTGAACAGTGACAATTGGGGCCTCCCCCTGTTAATTGGGGGCCCCCTCCTAATCTGGGGCCTCCATTTTTCTGTCCCAATTGACACTGTTCATGGTGCTCGTGCCCAATGCGAGCACTTAGCGTGCACCCTATCGCGATTGAATTTTCTTTGATATTTGTATTGTTTTTCTTCGGGAATTATGAAATGAATTATTTATTTGAATCTATGTATTGCTCGACTCTTTTATATTTTTTTTAAATCGTGAAAAGGATTACAAACGGACTTGACACAAAAATTACATGAGATGCAACTTTCCAATAGAAAGTGTTCATTTTCAGTCAAAGTTTGACTCAGTCCATAATTGTAGTTGTCAATTTAGGTCAGCAACTACTGAGACTAATAGTAATAGCCGTTAGATTAAATAATGGACGGTGGTATTTTAACCGTAGATTAAATGGTGCATGTCCTTGAGTCCTTTAAATAGAGTAGACAATGGAAGTAATTCATAGCGGCCGAGAGAAAAACCTAATTATTCTCATCTCTTCATCTTTTCTTCAGAACCCTAAAATCCAACAACAACAGACTTTATTCATCTGTAATGTTAATCGAAACAACAAATCCATGGTTGATTATTTGTCGGAATTGACAACAACACACAATGATTTCTCCTCTCATTACCATTGTTGGGTAATGGCTACTTGTGACAGATAAATGGTAATAGTTCTATTAAAATTTGGACGTTTTCACTTCACACATTCTTCAAATTAGTGTTTACACATGGATAAAAATTTAATAGGTGTTTACACTTTTTTTTCGGTTATATTGTATTTAACACAAACTTTAAGGGCATTTTTGATTTTGAAGAAATTAATCTACCAATTCTAACCTTCCTATATATCCTGCCAATTTATCACGTTCTCCATTTATCATTTTTATTTCTTATGCAAAAATGGGCCATGTTTGTTGTTTTACGGTTGATTTTTTCCAATTTTGTTGGTTAAGTTATTGTTTCCGACTATCATGGTCAACAGATAAACATCAAAGAAACTAACTGAGTAGTTTCACTTACTTGGTGGCATTTTCGTTTTTGCAAGTGTTTCGTTTTCATTTTTGGGGATGAACTGTCATCTCATGGAGTCTGCTGCTAGCAACCACATGCAGGGCAATGTGTGCCTGAAGTTGTCCAAGACATGGAGTAAATTGTTAAAAAGATTAATTGCATTTTTACATCTACGTGGTTTTCTTTTCCTGGCTAATATCTATTCTTATTTCAACTGTACAGAGTTAGAAATCAAAAATCCACATTTAAGAGAGAAAGAAGAAGGGCCGATATGTGTGTTGTTTAACGCTTCCCAATTGCACGCACCATCAGAACTTTTGATAAACAACCATCAGAACTTCATAAATCAAAATATACAAGGGAAAAAAAATTAATTAAAGCGAAACCTTATTCATATGCAAATTATCCACCATCTTCTTAGCAATCTATGAATGTACTAATCGTTAATTTGTGTGTCTGTGCACATATATGCATGTACCTTACATTCTGTATGGCTTGAGGTAAAAATCTATACATGGAAAAAAAAATGTTTAGTAAAAATTGTACTCCAGTCACAACAAAAACTTGTTAATCTGTATAGACTATAGATTGTTTCCGGCTTTTAAAAATGTGAAGTTCTCTTTCCCTTCCAGTCTAAGTAACTTTGTGCAAAGTGTGCTTCCCGCACTCCGTGTTCTTGCAGTATGATACATGTCTTTGGCGCCTTGATCACCGTGGCTGCAAACCATGGATTGAATTCCGTCTTAACCCTTTAATTGTGTTTCCTCACTCTAATTCTTTTGCAAGTCCAGTGCAACCCTACTGTTGTTCATTATTCAATAAGCTTCTTTATTACTCCTCGGATCCTGATCCAAAAAACAGTGAAATATTAACATCTGTTTATGCAAAAACCAAATCAAATGTGCAAATCCAACTACAAACAAGGAGATCTATCTCTATATATTTTGAAGAGATGACCAAAATTGCACCATGGAAGTTTTCTCTATCAACTTTTTGAGAAACAACTCTATGTTTATGGAAAATAATATAAAAACAAAAATCAGATCCATTTTTGTACAAAGAAATTTAATACCGTAAAGAGATTACAAACCTGTTTCTTATGTTGAATAATCAAATCTTCACACTGATTTTGGTTGCAGAAACAAATAATTTTGCAAAAACCAATCTTCAATGTCTCTAGTATTTTTGCAGAAACCAATCTTCAATATGGCTCTAGGTATTATCTTAGAGATATTTGCAGAAACCAAAAAATTGGAAGACAACTTCGGTTTTTTAGCTTAAGCAAAATCCGTTTTGCATTAGATTCCCTAAAACACGGTCAACTTTATCTCACTAAACCTAAAATATTAGGTGGAAACTATTTATAGTTATTAACTAAATTATACTGTAATTAATTTTTGGAATAATTGGTAAATGGTAGAATACGTAAATATGTTAAAGAAAATGGTCTTTTGCAAATTTAAACTAATCAAACGGATTGGTTGTTTCAAATATTGTGTAAACACTGATTTAAAAAAGTTTGATGTGTAAACTTATATTTGAAGAATCTAATATGGGTAAACACTTATAACCTCTAGTTCTATTTCTTGTACTCGGTTGAGGATCCACATCCCAGTCCGGCAAAGGATAAATGCAAAATTTAATTTTCAATTGTTTCACCTCATTGAACTTTGTGTTGGAAGATGAATTTGTATGTATTTGCTTCCTCTAGCTTTCAATAGTTTTGATGAAATAAAAGAGCAGGCAATATCAGAGAATATTTTTGTATAAAATGTCTGAATGTAATACTGATTGTTTAAGAAATGACATCTTTCTAATTCCTAGTTTGCTTTGAATGTGCCATTTCATTATTCAGCATTATTTGCTATGTTTTCTAATCTTTGGCTAGTATTTTTTTTTTGAAGCATCTTTGGCTAGTTATTTATCTGTATTATTACTTGTTTATGGTTGACTAGCATTTCACTAATTCAACATTATTAGATTCAATGAATCTAACAAAGAACAAAAGCCCGAATGGCGGAATAACCAGGAAATGAGGCTAGCAATGTATTACCCTATGAAACAACAACTGAACCATGGATTGGGCTTGGGAGAAATATCTACTTTGTCAAGTAATAGGCAAAGTATTACACATCTATATGAGAAATTCATATGGCTAGCGCTTGTTGGTGGCTATGGAAATTGCAAATTTTGGGTGTGTATAGAAGAATTTAGAAAGTAATGGGCTGAATCCAAATCCTGCTTTGCCTGGAGATGAATCTAATGCTGAAATATGTCACATTACTCTAAGTATTTAGAGCTCTTTACTCTAACAAGACTTGTTCATCTTGATCTCTCGTATTTGAGATTGTACTCATCAATTACAAGAGTTCAACAACCAATCATCTTTACAGTAACTTGATTTCTTTGGCATGCACTAGAGCTTGGCTTGGACTTGAAGAGTCATCCATTATCTCTTTATTTCTTTTTGTATCGCCCATAATAGTGGTGGTACAAAAGGTATGAAGGTGAAGGTGAAGGTGTCAAACAGGCTTCGGTAATTGCTTCTAGTCTGGCAGCGTTCACTCGATTTAAAGGTATTCAAACCAAGCTGGTTCAACTGGATATTTAAAGAGTTTCTTTCTTCTCATTTCTTCAATATTTATCGTAGAAATTACACTGGATTCAATGTTACTTGGTGTTGGACAATTTTTCAAGGC